>CM067069.1:12357827-12410327 GCA_033980235.1 Diadema setosum | reverse complement strand
CTCCCTTTTCAACAATTTAAAAGAAAATGTGGCAAGACGTCATTTTATGCTGCAATTTTGGCTACCATCTTTAAAGGACAAGTCCACCTTCATAGGCATGTGACAGGGGCGGATCCAGGAATTCTGTAAAGGGGGAGGGGGGCGCAAACTATTTTTGGTGCTACTTCCGGATATCATCTCATTTTTCCTTTTTATTCCTTTTGTTTTAACAACAAATGAAGAGGTAACGCGCGCCCGGTGCAACCCCCTCTGGATTCGCCACCGTGTGAATCGGGTGAATGCAGCGATATTAGTAGAGAGCATCTGAAAGTTTGGGGAAAATCGGGCACTTTGTTCAAAAGTTAAGAATTACCAGTTTCAATTTCATTTATAGGAATACAACTTCGCACTTTGATATTTCAAATTCAATCAACATAAGAAGTTCCCATGCGTTTCTACGGGTCCTTTCTTGTTTCTCTCTGCAATACATTGGATTGCTGTACACAATGATACATTTTAATTTCAAAGTTTCATTTATTCAGTTTTAGTCTACTGTATTTTGTGAATAATTTTGTCTTCCACGTTCAAATTACTTCCTTACAGTATCGATGTAACATTAAGAGAATGGCTATATCTAAAAATTTGTCTACATTCAAATTTACATTTTGATTCCATTCACACCTTCCACTTCACAGTTTCCAGTTCAACTGTAGACCTGTTTCACCCAATGGTTTCTCCAGTGATTTGGTCTTGCTATAGTTGTCAAAAGCTTCGCCCATAAATTCTGTCCGTATTCGAGATATTCATGTATACGTGTACTCTTCTCTAGCAGCGTTAGGGTCGTATGTGAATGTAATGTACATAATAAGCGTTTCAAAGAAGAGTTATACGAGCTTTCATAGGCCCTATACAAGGCAAAAGTCTCATTTCAGAATACATTAAAGGAGCATTCCGGACGATTTTCATAATTTCACATCATGTAGTACATAAATCGACAGCCCCATGTATAGATTTGTGGAATTTATTGTGGTCCTTGAGCAGAGAAACCAATAAATTGAAAATCTTAAACAAATTACACTGAACAGTATTGATGACATCAGAGCCTCATATACCATTTCAGAAATGTAGCAGTGTAATTCCATTACAATACCGCTTGCTCAACAATTTCACCTGTTAAAAATCTATGCATGCCTTCTCCTTTTGTTCTGCTTCCTTGAGCCCCAACTCCTGCATTCTTATGGTGAGGCTGCTATGTCATCATCCTTGTTCATTGCAATTTGTTATCGATTTTGAAAACATTCTCATTCCTCATCCCAATCACTAAAAATGCTGAAACTCTGTATTCAGATAAACTAATTTATAGTTGCTCAAATGTAAAAGTCTGAAAATCATCCGGAGGTTCCCTTTAAGTGTGCATATTCAAATAGATGAGTAACTACAAGGAATATAAGAAACAACGAAAAAGACTGTCGATATGTTGCAAATGTTTGCCTTATTGCTTATCGTGAATTTGAATTCCTTAACATTCTTCTAACGCTCCTTTTACATGTTTATTTGAGAAACTCATGAAATTGTATGTTGATTAAATCAAATTGAATAATAATAATAGTAATAATAATAATAATTGCATTTATATGAGGCTTCATACTGACGTTTCTAAGCACACTATTGCTACTCATACAAATAGACTAGAAAACACAATAGCATTAACAAAATCAGCGTTAACAGTAACAAAAGAAAAAGAAAGAAAAGAAAAGAAAAGAAAAATACATGTGATGCAATGGTACAAAAATTGATAACTGTGTGCGCCTCCAGAAAAAAAAAATACAACTGATTAAACAGGTGAGTTTTGAGAAGAATTTTAAATGATTCGACAGATGAGGCATTCTGAATATAAAGAGGGAGTTTATTCTATAGAGTGGGAGCAATGGAAGAGAAGGCTCGGTCACCATAACGGGTTTTTGTACGTGGGCCATGAAGTAATTGGAGAGAGGAAGATGAACGGTGGGGTCTGGCAGAAGAGGAGGAGCGGAGAGAGACTAGGTTTTGAAGATATATGGGTGCAAGTTTGCATGTGATTTTGTACGTCAGAAGAAGGATCTTGAAAGAAATACGGGAATGGACTGGAAGCCAATGGAGTGAGCGGAGAACAGGAGATATATGGTCATGTCTCCTACTAAGGGAGACTAATCTAGCGGCTGAATTTTGGATACGTTGGAGAGGGGATATGACCATTGTGAGAAAGAGGGAGGGGGAGTTGCAGTAGTCCAGATAGGAGGAGACGAAGGCATGGACGAGCCGCTCAGCTGATGATTGATCAAGCAGACGCCTGAATAAACCAGTTACTTTCTTGAATGCTTATCTCCGGGATCATTCAAAAATTCACTCGAACTTGTATGATCACATTTTTAAATCGAATGCAAATCTGATGAAATAAGGCGGGAAAACCTATATTATCCCCCTGCCTTCTGAAAGAGGCAAGTCAAGTGGTCTTTTTAATGATGCGAGAAAAGTGAAGATATGTTGAAGTGTCTTTATTTTCTTAACATTGTTCTATACATTTAACATCACTAGCTGTAATAGTCTTCTCACCCTGCAGTGACAGAGCAGAAACTATAAAAATTCAAAACTTTTGAACTGACTGTCCGATTTCCCCCAAACTTTCACTGATAATTATGCTGTACTAATATTACTGCATTCACTCAATCCACATGAAGGTGGATTGGTCCTTTGATATTTCAAAGCCCTCAATTGTAAAAGAGCTTTATCATCCAGATTTGAATCCAACACTCAAGAAAAAAAAAAAACAGGCGGGTTCAGCTTTTTGCACCAATACTATCAAACATTTAAAATGATATAAAATGCACAGGCCAAAGAGATAGATATATATATAGAGAGAGAGGGGGGGGGGGGGAGGGAAAGAAAAAGAGATAATGCTTTGTGAATTTGTTAAGGGTCGAAAGTAGTTTTCCACCCTCAAGAGTTTTGCTTATCACTTTGGTTTACATATTTTGTGTTCAAAACATGCATCATATAGTAGAGCACAATTCTTTACGGAGTCGTTCAGCTTGCTGGAAGCACTTAGCCAGTATAAATGTAGTCCGAAAGTATCTCATGAAATTCTGTAACTATCACAGAAATATGATAATAGATCTATGATAGTAACATGACAATACAATATCTCAAACGACAGCGTGGGCGTTATATTACTGAAACTATAATGATTGGCATTCTCGAGTGGCTGTATGCTGTGGATCCTCCTGTATCGCTTCCTTGAAAGCCCAGGCAACTTTATGAGATAATTACAATTTCATAATGCTCGAACGCATTCTTATCATGCGCACTCAGACTTTATAATACTCCAACGTCATCAATCAGTACCATCAACTGCAATTATCTTTCATTCCTATTCCACGTACCGGTTGCATGTAGGGTTTCAAGGGAACATTACACCGACTTTCAGTCTTTCGTATAATAGCGTGCTGGTATTTCGGAGTTATCTGCAGTGGCTGTGCTATGATACCCCCTTTTTCGCGATGGAGGAAAGAATGATATTCCTGGTATGGATTTCTGCTCATTTCACGTTTTGCAATCCTTCTATGAAGTCCTCAGCACTGGGAACTAATACATGTGGGTATACCTTTCAATTTTCTTTCCATCATTGACATATCTCGCACATTTCTCTCTTTCTCAGTTCTTATTGCCTGTCAGTCTTTACACAAGAATGGAATGTTATATCAGATATGCTTGAACCTCTGTTCTAACAATTCCCACGAGTAATTAGGTTCTATTAAGTTAACCTTTATCATTTATTTTATCTGCTACTCTTTTGAAAGAAAAACATTATATAACTTATTAAATAATGAAGACGAATGCGTTCAAAGAATTTGGTAAGAAATAGTACATGATTCGGTGCTTTAAATCATGTCACCGAACTGACATCAGCTCGAATACTTGAGGAATGTTTCATTGTTCCTTTTATTACTATTCTCGTAATTCATTGATTTACGTGAACCCTTTGTTATCCTTATCATCACGCAGATTTCAGTCTAAATTGTTCGGGGATTCCAGAACGGGAGATACGGTGTGACCGAACCTGCGCTGAAAACCGTGATAGTTGGGTTCTGCAGGTACCCCGTGGAAGGAGAATCCTCTATACCCTCAATCCCATAAACAATGGAGTGGTGGGATTCCTAAGACTTGACGAAATAGCAAACAAGGCCACTCGGAATCTGAGAGTGAAAGACTCAGAGTATTCTCCCTTTTTATCGCTCACCCATCAGACGAAGCTACGGTTATGGTATATATATCTACCCTGTGGAATTCAACATGAACGTGAAGTGTTACGGAGGTAAGTGTAGTTCACACAGCATGAATACAACTGTTCACTGACTGCTACTTACTCCAACACTTGTTTTCCCTCCGTTATTCGAAACCTGATGTTTCCATCTGCATGACAGAACATGAAATCTAGGGATGAGTTGACAATAATTGTAAAAAAGACGTGTGGTTTAATCATTGTGTTTTTAAAAGAGTGAAACATGAAAATCTACAGCGAGGACGCACTCCGTTGACACACATTACTATTAAAAACAATAAATTATTCAAGTCTTAAAACGTAAAATACGCGATGAAACAGTGACATAAAATAGAAGTAAAGTGAAAGTATACAAAGTAATTGAATGCCGTGTCATATGCCTCATTTTCATCGAAGCCATACTGCAATGTATCAAAATGTCATTTTATGTACAGTATACAAATATTCAGTGATTGACAAACAATTATATATACAGGACAGAAATACTGGAACGATCTCCCAATACAAATTAAGACACAATTTATTGAATTATTACATTTGCGTAAGTCCATTAAAATTTCTCTCTATCTTGTTTATGCGCGTTTTGCTGCTGTGCTTGGTTGTTGTCATTCAAATCATCTTGTTGAGCCTCGCTGTTTGCGCTCTTTAATTCCTCCACATTAGTATACTTCTTCCTAATGTACAGACTTTGGAACTCGTTAACAGCTGGCTTTGTTGTACCAAGGAGGTTTTATACATTGGAGTTCCAACTGGCTGTGATTATTCAAACAGTTCTCAGATTTCTATAGATGTACAAAGGAATTCCACAGGTGCACTTGAGCCTTTGATGATCGATGTTCCTTTCCGCCGTCTTGCTCAGCATTCTGAAGATTAATTTTGAACGTTATCGCAATTTTGGCCATATTTTGCTTATCTATTTATTAAATGAAATGAAATTTCAATTAATGATAAAGCATGTAAAACAAAAGACATTTCCGTCCAGAAATTTGCGCAAAAGTGTAAATCTGAGCTGTATCATGTGAAAATGTTTAAAACTGTAGCATCCTGGAAAGCTGGTTTTATCACTTTTCCGCATAATTTCCATAAATGAAACTGAAATTTTCATATGATACAGCTCTGATTTACACTTTTGCACAAATTTCTGGAAGGGATTGACTTTTGTTTTACATGCTTTATCATTAAGTGAAATTTCATTTCATTTGATAAGTAAATAAGCAAAATATGACCAACATTATGATAACGTTCAAAATGATTCTTCAGATTGCTCAGCAAGACGGCGGCTTGAAACATCGATCATCAAAGGCACAAGTGCACCTGTCATGCCTGTGGAATTCTTTTGTACATCAATAGAAATCTGACAACTGTTTGAATAATTACACCCAGTTGGAACTCCAATGTATAAAACCTCCTTGGTACATGCATGTTCTCTCTCCCTTATAATGGCTTCCCATGTCTCTTCTGAGGACCCACATGTCGAGTGTTTACAGTATTGTTCAAATCGTATTATCACACCTTATTGTTAACATCGCTAAAACAACTGTTCATATACGTCTGCAGAATGTGATTATTTGTTTGTTTTCACTATATATATTTGAGAAGAATCTGTTATTTCCCCGATATCCTTGCCTTTAAGTTTTGTTTTCTATATTTTGGTGCTATGTTGCAGCCGTGCTCCTTATGTGTTTTTGTATATCCTCTGTTCAGAATTTGGGACCTACGCTTAACAAGCTTGCTTTTAAGTAGGTTCCATCATTTTTCTTTAGCATTTATACAAAGAGCCAAATTTACGAAGAGTGACCGTCATGTTTTTTTTTATATGTTTACAATAATTTACTGTGCATCCTAGCCTGCTAATTTGATTCACTATATCTTATTAAATTTGATGTACATTCCTTCATTGAGAAATATGAAAATGAATTGAATTAAATTAAATCAAATCATTTCATGGGGTTGTTATGGCTCAGGGAAGAGAAACATACAAAATAAAATTTGCGACAGTACTTTGTCCTTGAAGATACTCGATGGCAATTGCAATGGGGAGTATCCGGCAAATCTGACATGTTATTTATTTTTTTAATACTTTGTTGGTAGATATCCTGGCCATTACAGGCGCGGTGGAGCACCCCAATTTGCATCTCATTATCGCCCCGTTCTATTTGAATTTCCAACGGGCATCCACGGCTGCCCGAAACTGTGTGCATGAAAAAGTCAAATCTTTACCTTCTCCTTGTGCCGCTATGCGTGCCGCTAGTAAACTCAAACTTCCCACACTACCTAAGTTTTTAAAAACCTTCCTTTTGATGAAAAAATTATGAAATTTGCTGCACTAGAACTTGAGATATTAAAGCGTTTTGAAAATCACCTCTCGCAAAACATGCTCTCTGTTTTTTTCCGACTGGACTATGGCCGGGCTCCAATGTGTCCGAAACTGGCAACATAAGTTCATCAGGCCTCAATCCACATATGGTGAAAGTTTTCGCTTTGTACCACCTGTACTTTTTGAGAAATCAACTTGTTTCTACAGGGTTTGGAATAGACAATTGTAGTCGGCGAAACAATTGAAAATGACGTCATTTCTTTTCCCGTAATATTGGGCATGCGTGGTACGTGAGATTCAGGATTTCGTGCTCATTGTTGGTTTGCATGTGACGCAGTCAATTTTGCTGAGTGTCGCACGGCGGTGATTGCTGAGCTGCTGCCTCGCACGCTGCATGCAGCAATGCGTTGTGTGTGCTGTGACATGCAACGCCACAGTGACGCGATTAATTATACATGGGACCGACCTGTACGCTTTGCGTTCGTGTCATTTTTGACATCACCTTCTGTTTTTTTCCGACACAACCATGGCCGGGAATATTATGGTATGAAATTTAAAATGCAAGCAGATAAATAAATTTCGGTGTACTTTGTTTGAATGGCGCTTTTGTTTCGCAATCACACTTCGTGAATTTTAGGATGATTTTCGAGGCATATTTTTGGTAATTTTGCTCGCCAGGTTTTCGCTAAAATTTCACATTTTATCATTGTCAAATCCTTTAATATGTTATATGTGCATATTCGGACATGTTTTCAAATTCAAACTAACTCAATTTTAATCCGAAAATAGGTTTCCTGAAATTGTTATTAGCTTGAGAAGTTGTTTACTTTTTCTCAACTACGCGAGTACATGTTGTTTACTTTATGCAAATGAGGCTCGGCTGCCGATGGATTTCTGCGAGATAATTGGGGTGCTCCACCGCGCCTGATTATTCTTTAAAAAATGCAAAACAGAAAGAGTTTATTAATGTCCTTGACCATGTGTTGTGTTGTTGCCCATGAGTGTTGTTGTGAAAATCAATTCACATAATAGCCATCATTCTGTATCCGTATCTGTCATAATGTATTATTGTACTGTATATTGTACTCAAATTGCTGCAAATGTTTATTCCAATACCGGATGAACAGAAAGCCGTCAAGTAGGCTTACCAACTATAACTTGATAGATTGATATCTCGACATTCGCTAATAATTAATCTCTAGAATAATAAGCGTTATTATTGATCTTTAGGTCACGTATGAATCGCATTTATGGATTCTATTGATGCCAGTTGACTCACGAAAGTTTATTTAGTTTCGTCATATTGTTCCCAAAATAATATGGGGAGGAGAATTAAAGTAGAGTGCGATCTGTATTAAAAACAACGAAAAAAATTATAAATCGCATTGCTTCTTCTGTTCCTTTTGAGAAATGTTAAGGGGAAACTATACAGTGTATAACTCGAAGAAGGATTTAGACCATAATTCTGATAATCGTCTTCACTTAGAATGAGCTACGACATGAATGATTGCTTATAGATTAGTAGTTACCTTAAATAACATTTCGAACCTTGGTCATTAATTTTCAAGAGATACCATCGGTAAAGTTGGCTGACGGACCCTCTCCCCTTGAAGGCCTGGTGGTTATCGAATCGGATAAATACGTCTGCTATGATGGATTTACCGACAAAGCTGCTGAATTGGTCTGCGAAGAGCTAGGCTTCCCGGCTGCAAAGGGCTTTACGGGTCATTCAAGTTTGGCCAGTATGACTACAGCAACACGACACAAGATTCAAGTGGTGTCATGTCGTAAAGGTAACCGCAGAATAATGCATGCAGATCAGAATGTGTGAATATATATATGTATACCATATCCCAGAAAGAATAGCATGTATCGCATCAAATAAACTTGATCGCTACAAAGCACACTTTGTGTCCGACGTAACTCTGCAATATATCTAAAGATGGAAATACATAAACTGAAGCTAATGAGGTATGCCTTTTGTCATTGCCATGATTCGTTTTCTTAACGTGCAACAGTTTTAATTTCCCGATATTTCAAAACTCCTTATATAATAAACTCTCTTTTAAAACTGTACTGCGAGTTTTCTTGCTACAGACATACACAATGATGAAAAATAATACTTATAAATGACTACGTTCTTTGACGCTGGATGACAGTACTTAATGGTATAAATGCAGCAATCAAACGTTCATTAGAATAAGATTCGTTTTCTCTTCACACAAACTTATTAATGCCCAAATGCGTTCATTGCTGATATTGTCGTTGTGTTTGGTTACTATGTAGCTATTTTCTTTTTACATAGATATTAAACATGAGAGCCGTTATCTGTGTATCAAACTTTTATGAGAAATGCGGCGTTCAAACTTTATCTATTTCATGAACGATTTGTACAATATCAATACACAGATTCGCTGCGTGTAATGGACTGCTTGACAGCAACCGAGTGTTTCTCAAACAGGATTGTTAGACTCCAATGCCGAGGTAAGAGATTCAAAATGTCTTATGAAAACATTTATATATTCTTATCATTCATAAAGTCCAGACGTTCGCAAACATATTGATACCTATTCCTATGCTTTTGTGTGACTCTATATTATATGTCGCATGGAAAGAGTGAATTAGTGTGTTTTATGTATGCGAACATAGTGTTCTTTTAGTCGCTAATTGTGTATGGTGGAATGAAACTAGACATAGATTCCGCTGTCAACACACACACACATATATATGTATGTATGTATGCATGTATTTATGTATGTGTTTGATATTTTCAGGCGCTACACATGTAAAGTAATTAACCTGTATTCAAACAGAAACACTTGTAATTTCAGGGATGATTTGTGACTAGTGATAGCTGTTGTTAAAATGTATTGGCCATAATGCACACGTCAAAGTACATGTATCAGGTATTGGAAGGCTGAAATAATCATAATATTCTATCACTGCGTAGAGCCTGCATTTCTTGGATGCTACAAAGACAACCAACTAAACTTTCAAACAGAGTTTAACACCGGATTTGGCGTTGATTCGGAAAGCGAGTGCATGTCTACATGTAGAAAACAGCCAGAAAGCAATGGCGTTGCTGTCATGCATGAAGGATTGTGCATTTGCTATCAGTCCGAAACGTATGCGCAGATCATTTCTGGCGGAAACTTTTCTCACAATTGGACATGTCCACTTGCGACAGAATTTGACTCCGACCGACATCATTCATTTAACCGTGAGTAATCCGACAAGCAAAGATTTCTTGACATCAGAGAGTAAAATAAATGTAGGCAAGCATCAGTGATGATAATGACGACAGTATAATTTGCCAGCGAATGTGAATACCTGTAATATGCTTTGTCAGGTTCATATCTTTGACATGTTTAATAACAAAAATAAACTCCTATATATTTACTGTTATCGTATACAATCAATGTTTATAATTATGTTTACGTTCTGTGCTTGTCAGCTAGTCTTTATAGGTTGGCAGATGAACAGGCATCTGAACCTTACCAAAAGAGATACAAGAGTGAATCTGTTTACTTATAGTATCTTTCTTCATGATTATTATTCCATGTAATATATCGTAATGATATAATTATTTCAAGTTTTCCCTCATGGCTCACGGGAATTCCCTATACATATCTCCTTTTTTGAAAGTCTCTGTCGGATTTTGTGATCATCCTGGGGTTGTGCCCAATGGAAGTTGGGACTCGGATATCACGAGCTTCGGGTCGAAGATAAATCTCACCTGTGACGAAGGTTACACCGTCAACGGGGGTGCGATACTGCAGTGTGTGGGACTACCAGGATGGTCGACTTACTTCCCGGTTTGGAACGCTTCGGTCCCTTCTTGCCGAGCAGTCGAAAGTAAAAACAAACGGCATCTCCTGAAATCAATTTGACTATATTATCAGTGATTATGATCTTAAAAATCTCTGCTTTGTGCAATAGTGTAAGAGAAATAAAAAGACAGCATTTTACATAATACCTGAAAGGAAGGAACTGCAAATCATACTCTAACTTTTTTTTTTGCGGATTTTTTTTTTTAATTTTTTGTTTAAAGCATCTATACTTTCCGAGAGTTATCGTCATCTGAGTGCGGATGATAGAAATGTGTGCCATTTGAGCCTTCACATAAAACACACCACGTAGAGCGCACCAGTGGGAATTAATACTGCCATATTTGATAGGCATGATAGGAGAAAAACTGAAATTACTAGCAGTCATTCAAATGCATTGACATGAGACAATGCTTACCAACAAATTTCCCATTTCTCGGAATTATACACAATCATGTTGTATCCCGTGAAGTAATTCAGGGAAATATCAATCTTTTTTTTTTTTTTAATAATCGGTCTATCTTCTTCGTGAGCATGATACGTGCTCTGAAATGCTCACTGCATGTCTTCCTTCTCTTAATTTGAAAATATGCCAAAGAGATGGGCATTTTTTCCACCTGATCACGTGAGATTACGACACCACAGGCACCACTGATTTGAACTCCATGAAGTTACTGAAATTCATCCTTTCTTTGCTGTACTTTCACACATCTTTTCATGAGTTTGTCATTGTTTTTGTGGATGGGAATGTTTGTTCACAGACGCAGAGTGGCAAGATGGCAATATCACCACGATGCCTACACAAAGTATAGAAAGCACTGCTCAGGGTATGTACTACATTGGCAAGTACGATGTAACATATAATAATATGAGCAAAACTTTGTGTGCAATGATAAAGTGATCGCAATGTTAACAGTAATTGATATTTGGATTTTTCTAGAGTGTGATAAGCTTGAAGGCCCCTATGCGCTTGAATAAACATCACCACCAACAAAAAAGATGGTAATTTACTAAAATGAAGTTCGCAGGCATCGAGATTAATGACGACTATCTGCTTAAATTTCTGTTATCTGCAAAGCCTATCACTTCATTTTTTTTTTTACTTTTACAATTAATTTGGGACATACAATTACAAGACAATGACATGAATTCAATACAGTGCAGGGGCCATGTGACTGTGTGTGTGTGCGTGCGTGCGTGCGTGTGTGTGTATGTGTGTGTCTGTGTGTGTGTGTGTGTGTGTTTGATAGGGCGATGACTGCGCCAAAGAGGGTCGAGGGTCAATTTTCTGTGTAGTGTATAATTCCCTTTGAGGGGAAGAATCTCATGGCGGAATTTTGGATTTTTTTTCTTTTGATTTTTGCTATCAGGATTTCTGAGTCCCCTTCCCCTCATCTTTGATTCGGGAGAGCCAGATTTTTTTTTTTTCTTGGGGGGGGGGGGGATGAGGGTCGGCGACCTGTGCAATGCCAACATCTCCATTATGAACATTCATGGTCTACAAATTTTCATACTTTTATTATCACCACGTACAAAAAGTCAGATATCTTACAGATAAATGAATTTATGTTATGAACGCATTTTCCATCTTGAGAATAGGAGTTTAGGACATTATATCATCAGCATGTATACCATCAATAATTGCAGTAGGTTTATCTCAATGCACAGGGCAGACGCAGACTACCCAAGACATTACGCCAATGCGAGTGACAACTGAAACGTCTCAGTCAGGTGAGTTAAGTAATTGATTCGACCCGTAGTAAAAAATATTTTTGCTTATAATGTTTCCACTTTTACCTCTTAGCGCATTAATTGCATACGCATAATTACATTAGGACTACTTCGCTATTATTGCCTAAAACACATTTTTGTTTCACCACTTTGTTTAGATGGAAATGCACTAGATTTGGTTCTTCATCGTTTGTTCATAATGAAATCATCATGAATCAATGAACTGGATTCAAGTTTTGAAGTTGTTACTGTCTCAGAGAGAAGAAGTGTTTAATTCTTATACAGGAATAACAAAAATGTCTATGAAGAAATGTTGCAAAGCACCGTTCTTCGACAGGAACTAAATAGAAAACTGTTATTCATCGATTATCAGATCTTCGTGGTGATGTAACTATCATAACGCAAATATTCGTTGATCCAATGAAAAGACATTTTCCTGAAAAAAAAGCTTAATGAGGGAAAATAGGTTACAAGTGCAATGAAATTACATCCTTGTCATTGTGCAAAAGGGCCAAGTGATACTGTGAAGTATAAAGTAAGCAATATCAATGTCCATATTTTGTTCCCACGTTATTCTTTTATAATTTTGGAAATTCTAAACCCGCTGCCTATATAGATCAGATTTTGATGTAATACACTTTACTACTTTACTATCCAAACTATTTTCATAGTATGTATGTTTACATAATCTATAATTCATTTCAATATAGATGTTTTATTAAACATTATAATGACATGTATCTTTTAGTAATGGTATCGAAATAAAATGTGACATTAGGAATATACAGTGTACATGTATATAAATATTGTGTATTTATATCTTAAATAAGTTAATGCTCTATCTTCCAGTTCCTGAGAGTGACGAGAATAATCATATTACGTACACCCTGGGAACCCTTCTCGTTGTTTTTGCTGTGGTTGGCATACTATCCATCGCTTGGTGTAGGCATCAACAGAAAAGGTGAATTTTTGTGAAAACCAGTTTGTAAATCTAGGGTGTGGAATCATTGTATGCAACCCAGGAAACAAATAAAGCATATTCAGAAGTGAGTGTACATTACTGAATGCACATGAATGTTGAAGTAAGTTTGCTGATTTGTATTCTTCTTACATAACTATTGGTGGGTGGACTTGTTATCACGAAAACCCGAGTTTCTGGTCGCCAGACATTTTATCATGTTATTATTCCATCTGTCGCCCAAAACTTTCATTGATACAGTATTTTTTTCAACATATTTTACGAAAACCAGCACCAAATCAATGGCAAGGAGCCGCCTATGTATACACAGTCAAAAAACTAGAGAAAAGGATACGGACAACACAGAAAAACAAACAAAGACAAAATGATGTGGAGTTGAATTTTGGAGGCTGTCAAGGGAGTGTGAGTGGTTAGACTGCCAATTTGTGAATGCAGGCTTATCGTACTAGATGAGTATCTCTCCCAGTCCAAGTCCAAGTATTGAGTCAGGCTTGTGGTGTTGTTTTAAAACAATGAAAGACATTCATCTTGATTGAATTTGCTGATCTCGTAAATATGACTCTTATAATTTTTTTGAAATAAAAATTGCATCTTTTAAAGACCTCGTATCGTGGGGATACATGGATTCGAAAGGCGGGCCCGGTTCGGGTATATTCGAAAATCCCCGTAACAAATTGTGCACAGTTTTATCACTGATCACTGATGTGCAAGTACATACTCAGCTTAAAAAAAAATAAAAAAAAGGGGGGGGGGAAGGGGAGAAGAAAAATCTTCACTAGAATCGTCCCTAAAACAACTGGCTGACGAGCACTATTCGTTGTTTCGAATATGCCTCGGTGGGCAGCGAATTAAGACCGATTCAATCGGACACCCACATTTTCCAGTGCTACCAAGTCTTTAATTATTGAAAACTCTCACCAGTCGTCTGAATAGTGTGCAGGGAGAAAGCCTCGAATGATATAACAATGGGAAGTCAAGCTTACTAGACCTTCAAATTGAAATGAACCTAATCAAAAGTAAAGTGGCACGGGTGAACACGAAGAAAGGGCAAAATGAATATACCTCTTTTTGTCAGCTCTAGGATTTCCGACTTTATTACGCTAAACTACATGGTCACGCGTCAAGCGTTATCGATACAACGACACTATACTATGTGATTGCGCACCATGATTCTTTTGCAGTTTTTCAAATACTTTGTTTCGTTCTGATGTAGGCTTTCTCAGATTTACCGATTTAAAACACTAGAAACCCTTCAAACAGTTTTCATCTCTAATAATTAAAATCACACTAATGTTGCATTTGAAGTTTATATTGGCCATAAATATAACGTACTTTAATGATGAGCAAACTTTCAGTTTAGTTTAATAACCACTTAATTGTGATTTTCATGGAAATTTATATCTTTTTTCTTTGTTCCATTCATTGCAGACAGCTGGGGGAAATTACGCATTTGCCTATAGACCCTAAAGTTTAAATCCTCTCTTTTGAGTAAACACTTTTGCAAAGTGTGCCTGTCTTTCAATTGTTTAAATTGGTTTGGCAAGTCTGTTTGCACTGACGTATATATTTCATTTTAAATCTTAGATTCTGCTCTTCCACTATCTACTCTTAACTAAAAATCCATGTATGGCGACTTTTTGGTGGCTTTGCGATGCACGGTCACATGCGTAAAATCATAAATTCAATTTCCCCATTAAATTGCAGACATTGGAGATCCCAAACCTCGCATCAGCCAAATGTTTACCCAAATGGCGGGCAGCTTCAGATGAATCCCATCGACACTTCTGTACAAGAGCCAATCACGACGGATCATACCGTTTTGTCGGACGCTACCAATCCCAATGCTACAACAGCTGGTAGCTTTTTGCCTCATATTCTTATGGGCAACACCGTCGGAGACAGAGGGGGCCATCTCGGGCACACTAGTCACATCTACCAAGATGCTGAAGAGATAGACGAGGCGCTTTCTACCTTTATCAGCATAAATCGTGGCTTCCCTTGTACAGTTCCTGACGAAAGTCACATAAATACCGGCATCGGCACTTCTTTGACCTCAATGAATATTCCTTCTGATAGTGAATATTGTG
The DNA here is from genome assembly GCA_033980235.1 of Diadema setosum. Taxonomy (NCBI): domain Eukaryota; kingdom Metazoa; phylum Echinodermata; class Echinoidea; order Diadematoida; family Diadematidae; genus Diadema; species Diadema setosum. Next base: position 12,395,089 of record CM067069.1, on the reverse strand, counting down.
GCCTCCAGGAGACATCGCTGGACCAACCAGCGTGTGCTTATGGAGATGATAATGACTACCAGGATGTAGACCTTTGTAAATTGGACGGGATGATGAATGGTGCCATTAGATCCAGTGGTAAAGCGTGCTTGTTTGATGACAGTTATTACAATTCACTGACGTTATTTCACGATTCATCCGAAATGCCTACAGAAAGCGAGTACGATCGCCTCAATCATGCTTTCCCTGACGACAGAACAGGAAGTCGCAACCCTGGTCTGTCACCTATTGGCCAAACTTCACAGCATAAGATCTACCCTGACAGAAAATATAGTAAGCCCTGTTCCAGCAAGGATGCCATAACAGCCATGCCTTCTGAAGACGTCTTCTACTATCAACTGAATCCGGAGCAACAAAGTGACACTGATACCAACAAGCAACCGCGATGTCCTGATGCCTTCGACTCCGGAGATTATAGTCTGTTGAATCCTGGAAAAGACTTCGCCAATGATCTTCGTTCTAAGATGATAGAAGGGGACAGCTTCAATGATTGTCACGACACTGAGATTCAGAACCCGGAGAGTTTTACGTCAAGATCCCAAACCCGAGAGGACATGTACGCGACGGTGAACAAAACAGTAGGTAGCATTTCGATCGTAGAACCGCCACCGTGTGAGGAGCTCTATGCACAGGTGGATAAAACACGAGGAGCTTCTAGGGTTGAGTCAGAGCCAACGATGCAGGAAGAAATCTATATGAACTACACTAATATGTAGGTGGCTATTTGAAAGAGGACACTATGAGTTCTCACAGAATATATATAACGAAACAACACATATCGTCATGTTCTTAAAAAGTATGATATACTTGTGATCGTTATTTTGAAATCTTTCACTTTATTGCTAAAATCAATATGCAAATTAAGTATATGAACGACCTTTTATAATAAAGTAATAGACACAATTGCAAAAGAAACAAAATGATTCAAATAGCGATTATTTTTTTTTTTGATGTATCATTATAGTGTTGATGGATATCTTAAAGTTTGATGCTGTATATAGTGTATAAACTCAACCAAGTAGCTTATTATTAACATTTTTCCTTTTTCCCCTAAGATTTCATGGTTTCGAGGATGAAAGTCATGGTCATAACTGTGCTTACACCCGTGTACATGTACAAAGGTTACGGCGTATTATCAGCTCAACTGACACCCCCCCCCCCAAAAAAAAAAAAACCCCAAAAAACAAAAAAAAAAACAAAAAAAAACAAAAAAACAAAAAAACAACCAACTAAAAACCCCCCAAAAACCCCCCAAAACAACAACAACAACAACAAATAAATAAACTGAAGAGCTGTACATTATAAGTCTTTAATAATTTTAAATGAAACGCAGTTTGGAGACTATTGTCACTATAGTAATCTGTTACAGGTGATGGGTGACACGAGCAAGACAGAAATTTAAATGAATGATAGTAGTACTCGGTGAAAATAGTAACGGTTGATGTAATCATCATGTACAAGGAATACATCCGTGTGCAATAAACTTACAAGTTCTCATACTTGATAACCAAATTGTCGCAGTGAGATCGGAATAAATCCATTACTAAACCATGTACTAGTAGCCTATATCATGATTACATAGACGACGTATGTACTTGACAGAATATCACACTCATGTTTATTGATACATGTTTGTGATGCTAAAACCGTAACAATTATAAAGTGAGACCAAAAGAATAGGGTATGATTTTAAAGAATTCCATTCACTCAAGGTATTGTCTTCATCACTGGACTGGAGTGAAGTGTTATCTCGTGTTTAATATCGTAACGTTGGACTCGCTTGTATGTATAATGTTTGTTTTTCTACGTTAATATGTGTAATGTTTTTAACTGATATATGTTCCGTCAGAAAAGAATTAATAAGTTTCTGGAGTGCTTTTCAATGATGAAAAGTTTCTGCCCATTATTACCATAATCCTGTCAAATGAACGGCAAATAAATCGTCAATTACAAAGAGTCCGACCTCTTCTATCCGGCCTCCCTTTATTCGGATCTCTCTATTATCGGGATGCGATCTCGGCGTGATTTTTTTTTTAAATCTTATGATTACGGGGAAAAGGGGATTTCAAACTCAAAAATTCCGAGACGAACCCACATAAATTAAATATTATTCTCAACATAATGAAGATACATTTACATCTAATTTTCTTCTAACATGCATTCGGACATTTACCACCCCCAAATCACAGCAAGAACACGGACAGAAAATTTGTCATTAAATCAAGGCACGATACGGGCGATCGTTCGTCGGCAGCTGCGCGTATTTAACATTGAGTCTCCCGTATCCGGCCAAATCCCTTATCCGCATTAGCACAGGTCACTACATGTCCGGATAGAGAGGTCGGACTGTACATGCACAGTTCAAACAGAAATGACATGAACGTTTTCCTATATATATTTTATCATATATGTGACAGTGCATCACAACACCAACACAAAGTTGCCACTTCAACTTTACGCGAGGACTCAAAATACATAAGCCAACTTATTTTGACATTTTTACTTTGACATAAGTCAACTTATCATAGTCAGTCTTTAATTTGGTATATTTTCTGAAAGAGTCATAACAGAGTTAATCAGTATCTTGATTTCTTTTCGATGGTAAAAATTTTGTACCATTCATTACCACAAACCCATCAAAAGAACGGCAAAGAAATCGTAAAGAACATATACGTAGTTCCAACAGATATGACATGAAAGTTTTGCTACATTTTAGCATATGATAATGAGAGTTAGCATTTTAGCTAATGAAATAGAAAAAGTGATTATGCTGCTCAAATCCGAAGCTATAGTTTGTGTGTCATCTGAATCACCTATTTGAAATGTGCTTATTTAAATATCTGCAACATGGTGACGAATCAGAAGGATACGTGACGAATCTTTCATCATTTGCTTGGATGTCCACATTTGCTTGAGTTATACGATAGAGGAGGTCAGTTGAATGACTCAAGAATCGCATGTAATCTTAATGGACATTCTGTAGGCTAATTTCCTTAGTGAAAATAGATGCACTTAACATTAACATCACATTATTATTGGTTATTATAGCAAACAATCAATTAAAGCAGTTGTTTATTGCCTTTGTGCGGTGAGGACAATTTGCGTTCGTGAGGATTATTTCTCTTTTCAAGGAAAAATGCATTGTCCACATAGCTTTTGAACTGTCTATGAAGGAGTGGAAAGAGAGTTAAGTTTCAATTACGCTTACCGACATGGAACAGAATGCATAAGATACCATTTATGCGTATGTAATTGTGATAACAGTGCAATAAAAAATTGTACGAAGAAAAGCAGGGGCTTATATGCAAAATAAAAAACAAACTATCTTCTAATAATTATAAATATTGTTAGCACAGTCTACGTTTCGTGCGTGTATGTGTTTTTGTAGTATTCCTACATATAGGACACCAGAGAGAGAGAGAGAGAGAGAAAAGTTAGTCTAACCCTGTTTATATGTAAACTTAAGTATAAGAAAAAATCAAATGCCCATGAGAAAAAAAAAAACTTTCGAGAAAACTAAACAACTGCGATAACATCAAGAATTTTTAGATTTGCAAATTATAGGTGTGTTATGTATACAAATTAAATGGATATCATAGTATTGGTTGAGATGAGGATTAAGTTTTTAACTTTTTGCGAGATACTCAGAAACCACTTATGAAATGCTAGTGAGCATACAATTCTAAGAAGAATTCAAAGTTTTTTTTTGATGAAAATCGGTTTTGAAATGGCTGAGTGATCCAAAAAACAAAGTAAAACAACGCGATCCTAATAAAAAGGTGGGTCTGACCTTTTATTAGGATCCCTTTGTTTTGGATGTCTCAGTCATTTTAAAACCAATTTTCATCAAATAAACTTTGAATTCTCCTTATATACTTTTTCATATATCATAATAGGTTTCTTATTATCTCACAAAATCTGAGGCTCCATCTCAACCAAAACTATACCATCCCTTCAAAATGTGAAATATGTATACGAATGACTGTATAGATCTGTATTAACATTACTTCTGAAGGGATCTCAAAAGATGATAGCCAAATTTGGACTTAGGCCCTTCTTATATTCCAGAATAACATATATACACACATACATGAGGATACATTGTATATATATATATATATATATATATATATATATATATACAGTGCGAGAAGATAAGAGCATTTGTGGACGTAGCTAGTGATCAATGTATGAGTTTATTGCCGAGCTTTCGGTCTTGTTTAGACCTTCATCAGGGCTGTGAAATGATACAGATTCTGTACACGGTCGGGACCCCTTCTCGCACTCTAATAATAATATATACATAATGCATGATGTTAACGTGGAGAGTATACCTTCTTCAATGTTAATTTTTAACTCTTTCGGTGCCTAACAAATTTCTAATAATAGGAAGGGAAATAGACATGAGAGGCATGAGAGTCTCCAGATTTCTGCCTACTGGATGCAATCTTAATTAATACATCTATTCTAATTGCTGGACATTTTTTAATGTTTTTTTTTTCTTTTCATTCGCCGTGTTATTAATAGATGAAAAACAGTTCTGATTCAAATTCTAATGACTGTGGCTTGTGTGCTTGGTGTGAATGTAGAGAGCGTATACTAACAAATTGTTAAACGGGATCCCGTAATGAAACTGAATCAGCCTTTCAGAATATTTAAACAAATTTATTCAGTTCAGTTCAGTTCAGTTCTATTTTATCGTCCACTTAGGAAATTTGCCTTAGTTGCATGCATATACATTATATTGTACATGAAGAAGAAGAAGAAGAAGAAGAAGAAGAAGAAGAAGAAGAAGAAGAAGAAGAAGAAGAAGAAGAAGAAGAAAAAGAAGAAGAAGAATAACATCTACATACTTGTCAATATTAAATTATTATAACTGAAACGGAATGCTTCTTTACAGTTAACCTATTACAGCAGATAACAAGCATGTTACACAGTGGGGGTGGGGGTAATCTACGGTGCAGTATGACTATGTGTAATTTGCCTGTGAAACTGCATGCGGTAGTGTTGTGAGTTATTTCGTGGATACTTTTGTACATGTATTATATGGTGGTTTTTTTTTTTGTAATTATAGATATTACCTTTGAATAGGTGGTCAACTATGCCGTTCGAACATCAAGTACAAGATGCACATATGCTCTATTTTTGTTTGTTTGGTTTTGGGATTATTTTTTTTTTCTTTTCTAAAGTGATTGTTTGGCTTATGAAGTGTCAATCACTGAAGGGCGAGGTAGGTGTGTGCGTATGTTTGAGTGTACGTTGCTTATTGCCACGGAAATATTCTTGTTGCCCCTTTTTGATAGCTCCGGGGTTTTTTTTTCACATTAAACGAAATGTTTCTAATTCTCCATTGAGTAATTTAGACACAAAAGGGATGCTGTTTGACACCAACCCTTAAAAGTTTTAATGGCTTAAATCGCATCTTAACGTGGTAATGTCAGTGAAATCAATGGAGCTGTTGGATCTCAGTGGATAAGCCAGTGAATTATCAGTCAGGCTGTACTTGGTTTGAATCCCCTGCCTGCAGCGATATTGTGCCCAATCAGCAAGGCACTTTATCCCATTGCCTAGTCCTTCGCAGGGAAACCAAAGAAGTCGATCCCGCGGTTGCTTGCTAATAACGATCATTACTTCCTGGGCTGACGTCCACTTAGTCTGGTAGGAATGGGGGGTCCCCATGCACCCCCGAACACATTTTTTAAACTTACTTTTTTGTAACCCTTAGGGTGTCTAGTTAATGATTTTTTTTTTTGTTCCCAAGAAAAAATCGTGTCCCATGGGGGTCATTGGCGGCCATCTTGGCAGCCATCTTGGATTTTCAGGGAAAATCATTATCTTCCATAACTTTTGAACTACACAGCATATAATTATAAATAAAGCATTTCTGCAGGGTAAACATGACACGAGGAATCGATTGCAATGGTTATTTACATGATTAAAGCAAGTCTGAAACAAGAAAAGCCTAAAAACATGCAAATTTCGGTGTCATTTTCACCGAAAACTACCCAAATAGTTTAACTTTTGAATTACACAAGATACAGGGACAAATAAAACATTAATTCAGAGTTAAAACGGCATGAGGAATCGTTTGAGGGAGTTATTTACATGATTAAAGCAAGCTACATACAAGAAAAGTCCAAACAAGCGAGGAAAACCAGTGTTGTTTACTCTAGGAATATTCCCAAGTAGTCTATATACATATATACATGACAATCTCATACCTCCTAAGAGTAAACTTACCTCTTTTTCTTAACAGTCTGGTAGGAAAGGGGGGGGGGGGGGGGTCCCGTGCACCCTCATTTTTGTATCCCTTAGGGTGTCTATTTGATTTTTTTTTGCCTCCAAGTGAAAATCGTGTCACATGGGGGTCATTGGCAGCCATCTTGGATTTGCGAGGAAAATCATTAGTTTCTAACTTTTGAAGTTTCCAACATACAAGGAAAAAAAATTTTCAGGGTATATGTGACATGAGAAATCGATTGAGATGGTTATTTACAAGATTAAAAAATGCTCGATACAAGAAAAGTTCCAAATATAATAAATTCTGTATCGGTTACACTGAAAAGTACCCAAATAGTTCAACTTTTGAACGATACACAACATACAGGGACAAATAAAACATTTCTTCAGACGAAACACAGCATGAGGAATCAATTGAGATTGTCATTTACATAATGAAAGCAAATTTGACACAAGAAATGTCCCAAAACTGAAAAATTAAGTGCTGTTACTCTGGAAATGGCCCATATATTTCATGCTACATACATGACAAATTGCATACCTCACAAAAGTGACTAACAACTCTGTCTTTAGATCATTGCCCAAATAGGCCTTTTTTGTTTTGTATCAAAAACATTAAATAGAATCTGAAGAGAAAATTAATTTCAAGCATTGTCACCCCTCACTTGGTGAAATAGAATTAGAATGTAAGCACTGTGGTAATTCATATGCAAATACCCTTAAAAAGAGGTGACACATGAGAATGATGTTGATCACAACACTTAAAAGTGACTAATTGACAAAGATAAAACTTGAACTGAAATTTAACACTCTTTGTGCACGTTCAATTTCGTTTCATTTTATATTTAAAACGAGTTTGAGTTGGGATATATTCAAGGAAACAATCACTGTGTCAAAATGTCGAGCCGATTAAAAACAATTAGATGCCAAAATGGTTTCATTTATTCTCAAGTTAAAAAAGCAGTTCATTCAAATGTATTTGTTTAAAGTTTATTGTCCGAAAACAAAAAGAGAAACATTTCATTTGACAGCCGGAAATCTAGCCTGTGAATAGGGACTGTATATCAATGTGGATTGCTGCTACTTTAATTTAGAAATATTTGCATGTGAATCGCTTTTGTGCTTACATCCTGTATGCATTCAATTCAAGTTCACATTGATTGGAATTAAGTTTCCTTTCGAATTCTGTTAAAAGTTGTCTGATATAAGACGCAATATTCAAGCTATTATCAAAAGACATAATGATATTTTGAAGGGGTTAGTCACATACCGATTAGTGATTGGCTGAACACAGTCACGTGATGGAAGTACATTCGTTATGTTGGCCCATGGGCGAACATTCTTGTAATGTTCTCCCATGGGAAAACATTTCCACGTGACAAATGACAGAATTAAGGCCTAGGACCGCAGCGCACTTATAACCTCCCTCAATTGCATTTCAAACCCTTCGGGTGGAACATTTGGTATGTTCCCTCCGCCGCCAGTCATCATCTATATATTTCAACGTTTGTGACATGTGTATATGCTTTTCATGAAGTATGAAATTAACGTATATTGAAAAAATATAAAGCAACACAATATGACTTCACTTTTCTTAAAAAGTATTCTGAATGCTCACCCTGTGTAACTGTACAAACCACAGAAGCGGTTATGCAATATATCAGGTTTTCATTTCACACTTCTTTAATTTCTATACCGGTAGTCATCATCAAAACGATCATTGTAATCAATGTCTGGGTCCTCTTCTTCATCCTCCTTCATTTCCTCAGTAATTTTCTGAAGCAAGTCAATGAGGGAAGTCGGAAAAATAGGGCCACTTGACCACACTGGCTCCATCATAACAAAGACTACCTTCTGCCATCCTTGTCCAGAATCAAAGGAGTCATATACAGAGCACCAGAAGATTGGTTGGTCAGCTCTCTTTAAGATGGCAAGGCGATGGGTCACACATTTAATGTGTGGGATAAGGTTGTCACTGCAAGGTGTATATGAGCATGAAGAAATCCACATTGGAGTTTGTAGTCGTTTGTTCGCCCTCTCCCATCATCTGCTTTGGATGATGCTGCTGTAAATAGACTTCTCCACCTCTTGTGGTCATACATTAGGCATGTGAATGCTCCAATGTCTTCTGTCACCACTTATTGTCTCTACAGACCACCCATCTCCAAGGTTTAAGTGGGGGACAAAAAACATTGGCACATTTCAAAGTCATGTTGTAAGATTTCTGCAGTGTTCATTATAATGTGATATTGAACAATTTACCACATTTCAGTAAAATATTGCAGAGATTATAATGTCATACTACTCTCTCCTGAATGCTGTATGGTACATGGGGTGGCTTTGTAGATTCTTTAGGGGTCCGACTTCGCCCCTACTCTTGAAGGCACTTGTTACATCTTCCCCTGTAAACACATGTCGTCCAAGTATTGTGGTACAGTAGCCCGCTCCCTTTGATTCAGTATGCCAGTTCAACGACATTCACAATCTGGCAATGCTCGACAGTCCATTTATCAAGGAGGATAGTGAGGGTGACGGAGTGAGCATGGTGCAAGAAGATCCAGAAAATGTCTGTGTCTGGTGTTCTTACCACAGGTGCTTTGTACCCAAGCTTAATAGTGGAGTACTCGAGGTAGAGCGCTACGCTGGTGTCCTTCTCCTGGTTAAGCCCCAGTCACATAATGCTCTGCGTCCGGCGTTACGTCCAAAAAAGTCTTTTTTTTTCCGCGGACCCCCGCGGATCCTTTGCCGTTACCAGAAATTTGTACAAAACATGCGGGCAAAAAATGCGGGCGATACGGACAGATACGACCAGATGCGAATACTTGCGTCCACTTGCGGATATTCTTACGAATTGGCACATAATAGTTCTGAACACTTGCGGAGAGTTGCGGATATTTTCGGATAGTTACGGTAGTTACAGATTATTATCAATAATTATGGACAACTTGGTTTTCTCTAACGATTCCTGCTAAGTCAGTATATTATGACAGCAAGGTTATCACATTTTGGACTGTCTTACATTGTGCACTGGGGAAAACTGAAGTTGAATTACGTACAAGTTGTGAAAAAATCGTAATCCTTTAATTTGCTTTACAATAATAAAAGATATATGAAATTTTGAACTTGAAGTTTGATTTTGTTTGTGCAACTCAAATATGAATAAACGTCATAAATGTAAAGAATATATGTGACCGTGCGTCACAAAACGAACAAAAAGTCGCACACACTGACTTTGTGTGAGGACTGAAAATAGGTGAAATGGGTCAACCGAGCCGATCTTGACTTGGCTACCCTGGGTAAATAAGGCCTTATCATTATTATTATTATTATTATTATTATTATTATTATTATTATTATTATTAATAATAATAATAATAATAATAATAATAATAATAATAATTTCAGTTTAATCTGATAATCCCCTCATTGTTGTTACTCCGGTGATATCCATCCTGTTTTTTTGTCCCATTCATCGCACAACCAGCACGGCTTGATAAAGATTAAGCGCTTGAATAGACACTGTACTTCAGAGCCTCTTTTCTCAGTTTACACTTTTTTGAGTGTGTGCATTCTTTCCACTATTTAGATAGGTTAGGAGAGTCCATTTGATTTGAGTAATACATCATTTAAAAGCTTAAAGTCTGCTCTTTCAGAATATGCTCTCAACTGAAATTTCATGTGTGGTGACTTTTTGTCTGTTTTGTGGTGCAGGGTCACATATAACATCACTATACAATATAGATCGAAAAGTTCAACGTTAAAGTAAGAAAATATTACTTGCAGTCATGGAATAGACAAACTGTGGTTACGCTGTCGTGGTTCAGCGATATTCATGACTTACTGGGTTATGTTAAGGAGATATTTATGATAAAGCAATGCTTATTAAATTTACAGAAAAAAAAGACAGCAAAACTTTTTAAACACCCCTCCCACACCCAAGTACAATATCAAGTCATCTCTTCAAGTAATGTATTTTCTGTTTGAATTTCTTGTATGCATGTCATTTTGTGTAATGCGCAGTAGAGTATATTATTGTGGTAGCTGCGCAATATAAATGTCCTTTATTATTATTATTATTATTATTATTATTATTATTATTATTATTATTATTATAAAAAAAAATGTAATACACATTCGATGGAGCGTAAAGTGCATGGGTAAGACTATATAGAAATACTAAATTCGTTCTCATTTTATATAGTTGCCCCTGTCCCACACCTTCCCCGGCCAGAAAAGTGAATAAAATGCTATCACCCCATCCTCTACCCAAAATATTGCTTTTTTCGAAAAATATACATTCGAAGAGTACAAGAAAAAAAGTTCAGCACCAAGAGTCAACCGATGTCATTGGTATACATGGTATATGGGTGCCACTTAAAATGACCATTAATTGTGGGAGAAATTTCATAATTTGACCATGCAGTTCTGCCTCTCCACCGCTCAGACTATGTTGTATAGCATTCCTTCAGGTAAAGGCGCTGCAGCTTGGCAACAGGAGTAGTGTGCCTTCCCTCGAGTCTCTGTGTTCCCATGAGAGTGGAAAACGGAAAACGTGGAAGGACGTAATTGTCCGCAACATCCGTAGCTGTCCGTAAATATCCGTAAGCGGACGAAACTGTTGTGCAGTGATACGTTAACTTGCGGTTAATTTCGGATACTTACGGTGGACGTAAGCGAACGCAAACGGACGGAAGGTAAATTTTTTTGCGGATGGTCTGCGTCCAAGCCACGGATAGTTACGTTCAGTTACGGATAGTTACGTTTGGTTACGGTTACTTGCGGAAGTTTGCGTCCGTGGCGTCTCTCTGCGAAATTTTGAACATTTCAAAATTTCGCAGGTTCGGCGACGTCATTTTGCGTTTCTTTACGGATGAGTTACGGACAGTTACGTCTACATACGTCCCTGCGGATGCCTGCGTCCACGCTGCGGCTCCCTGCGTCCACTCATTCGTATCTATCCGCGGCGGACGTAATCCATCGTAAAGCACTGTGTGACTGGGGCATTAGACGGCAGCTCATGGATAGAGCTTATTGTCTCCTGGGATGAATAATTAGGTGAACAAAAAGAATGTAACAGGAATCACTTAAGCTTCAGAGAATGTGATTTCTGTTACATTCCTTTTGTTTACACAATGATATGTTCCAAGAGACAATGGCGCGATATCCATGAGTGACTGTCTAACCAGTATAAGAAGACGGACACCAGGGTCGTGCTCTACCTCAAGTGCGCTGCTAAACTTAGGTACAAGGTAGCTTTGGTGAGGGATCCAGACACACATTTCCTTGATCCCCTTGGTCCTTGCTTAATCCATTCTACAATGCAGTATCTTTCTTAATAAACGGACTGTCACGTATTGCCAGGTTGTCAATGTCAATTAACTTGCATTTATATAGAATCAACGGGAGCTCATATTATACTGTATACCAAAATACCTGGACTACCGGGGAAGATGCAACAATTAAAGTGCCTTAATGGGTTGGGAAAAGTTGGACCCCTAAAGAATCAACAAAAGCCACCCCATATACCACATAGCATTCAGGTGAGAGTTGTTTGATTTCGTGATTTCAGAAGTATTTTACTGAAATCTAATAAGTTGCTCAGTATTATATCATAATAAACACTACTAAAATATTAGAATATGACTATACAATATGCCAAGTTGAGTGTTTTTTCCTCACAAATCTTGGTGATGGGTGGTCTGTGGAGCCAGAGGTGACAGATGACATTGAAGCATTCATATGCCTAAAATGTATAGCGAGGTCCGGGAGAAGTCTATCATAATGGCGTTCGCAGCATCATGCTGAAACAGATGGTGGGAGAGGGCGAGCAACTGATGACCAAATCCAAGGTGGATTTCTCCTTGCTCCCACCTGGCAGAGGCAACCTTATTTCACACTTTCAATGTGTGAACCATGGGTACCACCTTGCCATCTTCAAGCGATCTGACTAGCCAATCTTCTGGTGCGCTACCGCTTTAATCCTGGACAAAGGTGGCATAAGACAGCCTTCGGTATCATGGATCCGGTGTGGTCAAGTGGCCCTATCCTTCCCACTTCCCTCATTGACTTGCTTCAGAAAGTTACTCCGTAGACGGAGGAGGATGAAGAGGAGGAGCCAGACATTGATTGCAATGATCGTTTTGATGATGACTGTAAATTACCAGAAGTGTAAAACCCAAAGCTAACATATTATCGCTTACCGAATCTGTGGTTTGTATAATTGCATAAGATGAGAATTAAGAATATGTTAGACAAATTAAAGTCATAGAGAGAGAGTGGATTTCTGACTGTCAAGTGATTTTCATATGTTTATTTTCAGACAGGAAGGCTTTAAACAAATACGTTTGAATGAACCATTTTAACTTAATCTTAAATAAGTTTAATGATAGCAATATGACACCTAAATTGGTGAAACCGACAGAGCATTTTGGTACAGTGATTTCCTTTATGAAAATACACTTACTCAAACTCTTCAAATACAAAATTATATGAAATAGAAGATGCACTCAATAAGTGTTCAATTACATTTTAGGTTTGAATTTTGTCGATTAGTCACTTTCACATATGGTCAAAATTTGTATGTTGACCTCTTTCGATCTGCTTTTTTAATAGGGGTATCTGCATATCAATTGCCATCGTGCTTACATTTTCATTTGATTTCAACAAGTGAGGCGTCAAAATGCTTGGAGTTGCATGTTGCATATTTTTTTTATAAACAAAACACCATATTTGAGCTATTATCTAAAGACAAAGTGCCAAGTCACTTTTGTGAAGTAGTTTGTCATGTATGTATACGGATTTTGGGTACTCTACGGTGTAAATGACACCAATTTTTTTCGTGTTTTGGACTTTTTGTATCAAACTTGCTTTAATCATAAAAATAACCATCTCAATCGATTCCTCATGACACAGTTACCCTGAAGTTACAGAATTTACTGATTTTCCTCTAAAATAAAGAATGGCCGCCAATGACTCCCCCCCCCCCCCGACACGATTATTAATTGTAAACAAAAAAAAAAAAATCATCATCTTATAGACACCTTGAAGGGATACAAAAATTTAGGGTGCATGAGGATCCCCCATTCCTAGACTTTAGTGGTTAGTCAATCATATGAGGTATATAATTGTCATGTATGTATATGGACTATTTGGGCATAGCAAACAACACTGTTTTTTTATTCGCATGTTTGGATTTTTCATGTATCATAATTGTTTTAATTATGTAAATAACAATGTCAATCGATTCCTCATGCCAAATTTACCCTGGGGAAATTATTCATTTGTCCTTGTATGTTGGAAACTTCAAAAGTTATAGAAATTAATGATTTTCCTCGCAAATCCAAGATGGCTGCCAATGACCCCCCCCCCCCATGTGCCACGATTTTCACTTGGAGACAAAAAGAATCAAATAAACACCCTAAGGGATACAAAAAGGAGGGTGCATGGGACCCCCACCCCCCATTCCTACCAGACTGTTAAGAAAAAGAGGCTAGTTTACTCTTAGGAGATATGAGATTGTATTCACTTGGGAATATTTCTAGGGTAAACGACACTGGTTTTCCTCACATGTTTGGACTTTTCTTGTATGTAACTTGCTTTAATCATGTAAATAACTCTCTCAAGCGATTCCTCATGCCATATTAACTCTGAATTACTGTTTTATTTGTCCCTGTATGTTGTGCAATTCAAAAGTTAAACTATTTAGGTATTTTTCGGTGAAAATGACACCGAAATTTGCATATTTTTAGGATTTTCTTGTTTCAGACTTGCTTTAATCACGTAAATAACCATTGCAATTGATTCCTCGTGTCACGTTTACCCTGAAGAAATGCTTTATTTATAATTTTATGCTGTGTAGTTCAAAAGTTATGGAAGATAATGATTTTCCCTGAAAATCCAAGATGGCTGCCAAGATGGCCCCAATGACCCCCATGGGACACGATTTTTTCTTGGGAACAAAAAAAAAATCATTAACTAGACACCCTAAGGGTTACAAAAAAAGTAAGTTTAAAAAATATGTTCGGGGGGTGCATGGGGACCCCCCATTCCTACCAGACTAACTAGGGCGCGGACAAGCCTAGGAAGGGTTGCGGAAGCAAATTCTGTCATTTCGGCATCCGATCCGCGTCAGACGCGGAAAAAGTGCGCGATTCGGCTTGTCCTGGGACATTCCTAGGAGTTTCTGCCGACTGACTGCAGACATTCCTATGTCCTAGGAATGTCCTAGGAATCACTCAGGAAGAGCGCGAAATACCCCGGAACATGCTAATCGTAGCCGAACAGCGCGGACTCATCTAGGATTACACCAATGGCAAAATCATGAACGAGGACAATCAGGATGACCTGCGGACAACAAGAGTTAGATATGCGGACAGTATGAGGAAATAGGGCAAGGTTATAAATTGGGAGCCGACTTCGATTTTTCTCATTTGACTGCTAGTCGTCATGGAGGTCACACCAGCCGACATTCACTTTGCCCTATTACTTCAAATACCAGCTGTGAGACATGCTCCGATTAGCTTTGGCCCTGATCCCCTTTGAATGTGTTAGGATGGTCATTATCAAACAAGTTGAATAATTTTCCAAGCTTATAACATAGTACTTTGATATATATAATGTACATGTATATATATGTATATATATATATATATATATATATATATATATACACACACAGTATAAGATTTTGACTCAGTTCCACTTTTGTGGATTTTGAGTTGGGCGGTCACATTTAAAGCGAACAAAACGATGCACTATATATAGCAACTATTAAATATCCCTCAAATGAAAATGATTTCTGAAAAGAATGCAACAAAAAACAAAGTTTACTCGGAGCGAAGAGTGCTACTTCCATTTTTTCCTAGTTACTGTTGGCAAAATATACACTGGCTTCTGCTTTGCTTTCTTCATTTAAAACTTGGGACTGGGAAATGCTGATTTATGTGTTCCTAATCAGTGGAAGAGAGATTTGGCTGTGGGGCTAGCATGGGGACCTCGCCTCCCTTATTAGTCTTTTTGCGTTTCACTGACATGATGCTGCATTGATCTCTCTTTTTAACTTTCAAAATCCTTTCGATCGTTGAACGTGTTGACTTTTTCATGCCTTGATCACAAAATGTCCGCATTGGCTTATTTATTGCATAAATAAATCCGCATCGGCACCGCGCTGTCCTAAAACAATAAAACATGCCGGGTGTCTTCCGCTTTCATTCGCGAAATTTCCCCACACCGCGGGATTCTTTCAGGAGCCTTTGCGGAAGGAGCGGAAGGGTTTCGGACTGGCGGGATGTCCTGAAGATGTTCTCATGACAAGTTACCGAAGGTGTCAGGAAGTTCATTTTCGCGTCCAAATTTTGGTCTCGATCAAAATTTGAACGCGGAAATTTTTCTCTCTCCCGAAGGTGCGGAAACGCCCGGACATGTTTAGGACAGTGAACGGACTCTTCCAAGAATGCTTTCCTCGTCTTGTCCGCGCCCTAGTGGACGCCTGGACTATAGCGGTCACGTAAAAGATAAGCTTGATTGTGCAATGATTTTCCTGACAGAAAGTTTTGCTGAATGATAGTTTTCTTCAGTTTAAAAGTCCCTGCAGTGGTAAACCGCTTCCGGGTTTGCATTTTTCCACAATGAATCATCCATCGCCATTTTGAGGTTAACCGAAATTACGTCGTGATATTCTGTTGTTTTTTAGTTGATAGTGACAATACATCTTTACACAGTTGCAGTTAGTCGATGTTAGTATTTTATGACCAAAAACTTAAAACAGAGACACTGGGTTTCTAGATGATGGGAAAGAAAAGAACGGACCGAAAAACAGAGACCCTGCTTTGTATACTTTAAATGAGCGTTTATTCTTTTGATTCATAAGATTTATTTATTATTATTTTTGAAATAATAACAAATATCACAAATTCATGTCAAACAGAAAAAAGGAGGAAATGGATTCGTTCTTTGGATTGATAGATGATAAGGCTTTCTGCAAAGGAAAGGAAAATTCACGGGTGCACGTCACGAGTTCGACACCCACGAGTCGTACAGCCCAGGAGTCATAGACCTAACGAGCCATGCTGCCCATGAACTCGACACTACACGAGGCAAATAAGGCCGATGAATCAATACTAGGCAAAAACAGTCCACGAGTTCAACACTAAATAAACAAGGCCCACGAGTTCGACACTCATTACATCACGGGGCTTAAACCCCCATTCAAAGATATTAAACATGAATAACATTTCGTGAAATTGCAAATAGAGTTTTAAAGCCTGCTCCAGTTATTACAATTCCCGACCTCACGGAAAAAAAAAATTGTGCAACATAAATCGAGGAGAATACCATTCTCCTGTCTATTTCGAAACCCTAAAGATTCTCGCAAAAAACGCCTGATATTTGTGACGTCACTGAATGGAATCAGCAAGCAAGAGCAGACTACGTCCTCTATAAAGATAATGCGCAGACTGATGATGATAATGATTTTGTATAGTGTCAAATATCTGTTGCAGAAACATTCAAAGGCGCAGACTCCTGCAAGAAAGTTAGCAATTAAGCCTGGTTAAACAAATTGAGTCTTGAGTGAGGTTTTGAAGTGCTTTGCCATGTCAATTTCACGGGAAAAAAAAAAATATGGGATGAAGTTCCATAGGCGAGGAGCGATAGAAGAAAACGCCCGGTCTCAAAGGTGTAACTGTTTTCCTTGGTGAGCGTTTAATTGGTATCTGCCATGCCAGTGCAAAGTGAATCTAACGTTTGCAAAGTAAATCTTTCATTTTGAATGATCTGCTTTTAAAACATCAACAGTAACCAAATAATCTTCGAATAGAAGGTAAAATTCCATGTCTCTCAGGCACTTACCCGCCCCGAACACTTCGCCAAAGGTCATTGTCAGCATTCGCTGGCCGTGCTACTGTTTGACGTCAGAAGAACCTTCGCTGATTTTTCCCGAATTCATCCAAAAGTGCTTGCATTACCGCAGACATCGTATGAATTTTACATTATAGCATAAACACAGAGTATAAATCTGTGCCAAATGTTAATGTTCATTTTAATGTCTCGTGGGCCTTTTTCCCTAGTGTCGGACTCATGGGCCTTATTTGCCTCGTGTCGAGCTCATGGGTTGTATGACCCGTGGACTTTCTTTCAATGCTTAACTCGTGGGCCGTACGACTCGTGCATGTCATTCTCTTGGGATGACCTCAAATCAACAACTGTATCAATACTTATTGTTTTTAAATCACACTTGCCTAACAGTTTTGAGTTTCATACAGGGGCTAAAAATGTTTAAAAATGACTTTCTTTCTTCAAGATGCCTTGAGAGAAGGTCGGAAGAAGATCATCTTAACGTTCTAACCACCCCAAGCATTTCCAAGTTATGCTGATCATAACATCCTACATAAATTACTTTGACGTTCAAAACTAACATCTGGCACGATGATTTGAATCACACGCAGTGAAGAGTGTAGATATCAGGCATGCATATTGTTAAAGGACATGAGCCATTATTGCCCTATAAAGCAGAACAAATTGAAGAAACAAAAGTAACTAAACTAATCATATATATCGAGGGACGGAGTTTCTGTTGTAATGCAAAGAGAACATCTGATTGACATTTTCAAGTGGTTACTGCATTTCTTAATGCACTACTTCCTTGAAGGCCTTGGAAACATGAAGAGATATCACAATTCAACTTCGAAAGGTAAACGCAGGGAGTGGTCGTGCAGTTGCACAGCCTCACGTGAGCAAATCTGATTCTGCTTTTTGAATGGCATCAGCAGGCACAAAATAAGCAGAAGTGGACACTGCTCAATTCTACATTTAACAACAAAGGGAAGGATAATAGAACAACAAATATATCTTATACCTTCATTATGCAGTAAATTAGACTGCCTTGGCGTGGGCATTATTCTGAGAATTACCATAGTCAAATATCGTTTCTCCATATTGCTTTTCTCGCAATGGAAGGAAGAATGCAGTCCGGTTCGTTTTGGTTTGCCTGTTTCATCTTTTGCTGTCCTTTCGTGAATTCTTCAGCGCTAGACTTACAAACGACAGGTATGTATACTTAACATTTTATTCAAACTTTCAAAAGTACTAAAAGCACTACAATTTTCATTGAGATACACTGGTTAAAGTCGACAACATTTTTGTCTTATGACATCTAAAAAGACGAAAGAACCACTAGAAATAGAAAGTGGGGTAGATTGTTTTTGAAGCTTTTGCTGAATACAGTATCCTTATTCCTAGAAATATTTTCATTGTGATTTTCTCTCTTTTTTACAAAACAAAATACACAAGATCTGTTTGTCACCTTGTTGTTGTTTTTTAATCTCCAGCTGAATTTCCTTTAAACTGTTCGGGAAAGCCACTGGAACGTGAGATATGGTGTGACAGAAGCTGCGTTAAAAATGGTAATAGCTGGGTTCTACGGGCACCTCTTGGATGGCGAATTGTCTCTACCTTGGAGTCCATTAACAACAGAGTGACGGCATTCAGCATGATCGATGAAATATCAAACACGAAGACTTCTTTCCTAATTATCGGTCAAAACCAGCCTTCCTCCACTTTATCTCTTACCCATCGAGTGAAGCTATGGATACACTATATATACCTACCCAGTTAAATTCAAGATCAACGTGACTTGTTACGGGGGTAAGTACTGTATATTGTTATAGCGTTATTTGCATGAGTATATAAATATGAATATCTATATAATCTGCATGTGGTTTTCACTACTGTCGCAAATTACTTTCTCTTTTCTCTTATTCTTTTCTTGAAACGTGATCTTTCTCTTTTGTGTGTGCGTGTGTGTGTGTGTGTGTGTGTGTGTGACATTGAACTTTCACTCACCAAAGACTTGCTCAAGAAAACTCAGGGATCCAAACACTGTAACGTATGTCAGCAGTAACTTATGGGATTCTACAATGAGAGGAAAGATTATTCGATAGGTTATATACGCAATGTTTCAGGTGCATCGCTACGTAAGTGCATAGATCAAGTATAGGTAGGCATCCCGTAGCTTCTATGGCCGAAACATATATTAACATGGAAAACAGGGCCCGAACCGAACAGTTCGATAGATATAATAATGTCTTGTCGTTTTTGCTACTTATCCAAATGATACGATAGTATTACTCACCCCCCCCCCCCCAGTATGGAATGTGTATTCGTAATGATTATGTATATTGACGGACATCTTCGGGTTCGTAGTGTTCTGTGCAAACAAAACACTCTATCACAATTTCCTGGTCCTTTGAAGGGAGTTGAGACCGTCATAGCAGTGGCTATTTCCTTTTGTAAAGTTCTTCCTTGGTGGCTACGTGAACTAAACAAATTTTGACTTTGTGCATTCAATAGTATCTGTGCCTACTTCAGTGAAAACTACTCTAGAGAGAATGATATTTCTCATGAATTGCTTGCAATATAAATATTATTCAATCTTAATCCACGTTAGCAGCCTGTGTTCACGACTTTGAAAAAGTTTCTTTCAATGTTTTACCAAGGAGGTTGGATTTCCACCTGGCTAATAGTTATTAAAGCAGCTGTAAGTTTCCGAGAATAGAGGCACAAGAACAGTTCACATGAATAATGTCATTCTTATGCCTTTCCTGTCAGAGGTTTGAAACCATTATCTTTCTGAGCACTTTCAATTAAGATTCAACTCGAACTCTAAAATATTGTAGGAGATATATTGCTTATTATTCATTAACTGAAATGAGATTTCGCCTTTATGATAAAACGTATGAGACGTAAGTATATTCCGTCCAGAAATATACGCAAAAGTATGGATCAAAGCTGTGTGTGTTGTGAAAGACGAGTGTTTGAAAGTGCAATCTCCTGGAAAACCGATTTCATCACTTTTCCGAACTCTAAAATATTGTAGGAGATGTATTGCTTATTATTCATTAACTGAAATGAGATTTCGCCTTTATGATAAAACGTATGATACGAAAGTAAATTCCGTCCAGAAATATACGCAAAAGTATGGATCAAAGATGTGTGTGTTGTGAGAGACGAGTGTTTGAAAGTGCAACCTCCTGGAAAACCGATTTCATCACTTTTCCGAACTCTAAAATATTGTAGGAGATATATTGCTTATTATTCATTAACTTAAATGAGATTTCGCCTTTATGATAAAACGTATGATACGAAAGTAAATTCCGTCCAGAAATATACGCAAAAGTATGGATCAAAGCTGTGTGTGTTGTGAAAGACGAGTGTTTGAAAGTGCAACCTCCTGGAAAACCGATTTCATCACTTTTCCGCTTTATTCCGACAAATAAAACTAATATGGCATAGTCTCCAAGTACAGTTCTTTATAGAGTAGTATGTTAAGTGATTGCCCGGAAGTGCCCAGTCGAGTGATGTTTATTTTTATTTCATCAATCTTTGCGCAATTTCTGTTAGCGCATTCCCCTGTCTTTATACCATTGTGTGTCGCTCATTTTTTATACCAAGGGATGACGAAAAGTTATTACCATCATTAAAACTTATAAAGATCTTCCATAGAGAAATGATGGCTGAGGCGTATCAAGGCAATTACCCCCAAAGGCAATTACCCCTGGCTAAATACTTGTTAGTGATAAGGTTAGAGTAAAGATTAGGGTTAGGGTAAGGGTTTAGGGTTAGAGTTTGGATTAGGGGTAGGATTAGGTTCAGGATTAGGATTGGGGTTAGGGTCGGGGAAGGGTCCTGGGTAAGTGCCCAGGGGGTAATTGCCCTAGACCCGGTTGAGGTTTATCCAGCTTGGAACATACTTCGACTTTTACTTTAATGACTTCATATAGACATGGGTTCAAGGGGAATTAGACAGTTGGAGTCCTTCTCTTGATCCTCCTTTGTTTTATGAAATTCAAGTTGCGTAAAGGGGACAAGGTTTTGTATTCAGGCATCCATTTGCCACTTTGCACACGTCATTTGCATGAATTAATTTTGTATCATAGCTTTGCTGACAGATCTAGAGACCTGGCAAAAAGTTTTCTGTAAGACATTCTTTGTGCTGATGTTCTATCTTGACAAATAGGCATTCTGTGTACCATAGGCATGTCTTCAGCTATGACACTATATACAGTGTAATTATAATATTCATTAGTGTGTTCTTTCATTTCCGATTAGCATTATCAGGTTACACGCACAGCTTCCCCGGGGTAAAGTTCAGCGGTCTTGATTATATCCAAAATAGAATTGACAATGACGACTCTTTTGATGAATTGATGTAAATAAAACATTTGTCAAAGTAGGCATGGTAGGGAGAATTTCATTTAATGACTTTCTGTAACAAAACGCGTAATCATCATTCTCCGTGTTATCTCTAATACCCTGCAACACGTTGTGCTCATTCAATACAATAAGTGTTCGTTCAATACTCATACCATGTTTGAATGGAGCATTCCTTTCAGTACTATACCAATAAACTGAAGCAATAGAACATGAAACTAATGTTCATCAACCTTCAAGGAACACCGTCGGTGAAGCTGGTTGACGGACCCTCTCACCTGGACGGCCTACTAGTCACCGGATCAGACAACTATGTCTGCTTTGATGGATTTACCAACGCAACTGCAAAGCTAGTCTGTGAGGAGCTCGGCTTTCCAGCGGCAAAGGAGTTCTCTGGTCAGATTTTGACCCGTAATCATACAGCAGCAGGGAGGAGGGTTGAACGCCTATCGTCTTCGAACGGTGACTACAGAATTTGACAATGAAATTAATACTCATAGTACTCGATGCGTACTCGAGTGTACAATACCTCACTGAAAGATCAAGATTATTTCGATTAAAAACACATGGTAAATTCATCACTCAATATTTGCCGAATAGTGCAATGTATTTTCATTGTCATAACTTGATTTCTTTTAAAATTCCCGTCTTATTCGGTTACTACTGTTAACATCATTACAATTTTCCATTACATGGGTCATTTCTTGCTGACTCTTAGTAACATCGTGAGTTCTTGAACCTGACTGACATAAACGTTGATAACTACCTAATGAATCAGTGTTAAGTAGCAGCCACGATATTCACGTCGATGTGTGTCAATAAGTCGCCCCCCCCCCCCCAAAAAAAAACAAAACAAAACAAAACAAAACAAAAAAACAAAACAAAACAAAACAAAACAAAAACTCAAGAATTTCATTGATTCGAATAAATACGCAGTACCCACTGTATGCTATAAGTAATAAAACCAGCACTAACTGTAGGGCGGAAGCTCAGTGGTCTAGTAGATAAGACGCCTGTACGGTGATCAGAAAGTCGTAACTTCAAATCCTGCCCAAGTATGTATGCCCATGATTTCTTTCGTGGCTACTAGTAAAAACTGATTAATTCCGTGCATATATTTACGTCGATGTACATTATACGGCAATTTGTCAATCAGTTGCAATAAAAACAACTCTACGCAAGAATTTCATTACTTTGAATAAATCGTGAGCTCTAAATTAAGAAGCTATTGCATAGCTCAATTGTCCTCGATACCAATGTACAGGATCTCTACGTTTGGATGAATGCTTATCGACAACCACCGAGTGTTCTTCAAACAGAGCTGTGAGGCTCAAATGCCGAGGTAAGACATACCGTATACAGAATCCATGAATAATTATGCGTATACACTCTTTACTTGTGAACACACTTTTGGCTCGTGTTTTGAAAAAGAAATCGAAAAGATCGAAAAAAAAAAAAAGAATCACAATATTCATGATTTTCAGAGGATTACGTCCGGAGATTCGAGTTGTAGGGTACCATTGGCACTCGGAGTTGATGTTGCAAAATATTGGAAGGAAAAGATAGAGACACAATTTACAGAGTTACTGTTTGAGAAAGAAAACCTCACATGGAGATCCTTAATCTTTAATCCTCCTTGAAATGGTTTAAAGTCTACATGTTTGTATGAATATATATTTGGTTTATGGAATTGATATAATTGTATAATGATTGTTAGTGTTAAATATTATATTGTTGAAATCGGCGCATTATTTTCACGGATGTCATCTGTATTATATGTTCTTACAATTGTGATTTGTAACTTTCGATGTATACCTGCAATTATCTAAATAATTGACCTGGTTATGTATGTTAAGTATTTCCTTGAATAAAGAAACGATTCCACCCCCCCCCCCCCCAAAAAAAAGAAAAAAATATATATGTATATATATATATTTCGCAATATAATCAAACACGTTTACGTACACATATCATGAAATTGATTTTGTTTAAACTGTTAGAAAAAAACCCCTATCATTATGCCAGTATGCAGTTACAAAATCCCCTTTGTTGGATGATTCCCTGTTCTTTACATTGAATATGCTCTTTATTTCCATTGACTGTATGTTTTCTATCTCTATATTTTAATCATCTAAAGTCATTGACACCTGCATGAAAAACGATAAGGACGATATTATATAAGCCACACTTGCTGGTTTTCATCATATTTTGAAACTGCGTAGAACCCGGATTTCTCGGATGCTACAAGGATAACGAACAGGAATTTCAGGCCGTTTCTAACTTAGGATTTGGCGTTCATTCGGACGAAGAGTGTATATCTACCTGTTATGAAAACTCCGTAAATAATGGCGTTGCTGTCATGCACCAAGAGGGATGCATATGTTTCCAGTCGGAAGTGTATACAAACATTCTTTCTGGTCGAAGCTCTTCCCACAATTGGACTTGTCCTCTCAGGACACAGCTTGAATCCGACCAATTTTATTCATTTAACCGTGAGTATCAGAAGTATTTTTTTTTCTTCACAGAGATTAAAATAAATGCAGCCAAACATCAGTCAACGTAGTCGTTGTTAATTGGTCCTGTGTAATAATGGCATAAAATGTAGTTTGTTATTACACGCACCAGCATGCTTTTAATTGAAATAAGAAGTTATTCCAAACACCCTGGTAAATAATATATGAGTCTTTTAATATTGTCTTTTTCAAGTGTTCACTGATCAGTTGATTATCACTGATTTTTTTATTATCTTCGTTGATGGCACCATACATTAAGATTAGATACAGAAACTACAAGGACTAATTATCATGTATAATATATGGGTAAGTATATTATTCATGTTTCTTAGTGATTCTATACATGGCTTGGAAAAATAAGATTGAGTCATACATTTTCCTTTTACGTGTAATAAAAGTGTGTGTGTGTGTGTGTGTGTTGGTGGGTGCTGGTCTTTCTGATCTGAGATCCGCGGGTACTTCATTGTCGCGTCGGTCCAAGGGACTAACAAGTGAATTATTATGTTGTAGGAAAAAGATATATTGTAATATATACTCCTTGATTATTATTATGATTGCATATTAACATATATATATATATATATATATATATATATATATATATATATATATATATAAAATTGATTATGGCAAGTTAATCCCTGCCTTCTTTATTCATTGAAAGTCTCCGTTGGGTTTTGTGATCATCCGGGGATTGTGCCTAACGGTCTTTGGGACTCGAATATCACACGCTTCGGGTCCAAGATAACTCTCGCTTGTGGCAGAGAGTTCGTCGTGAACGGGAGTGCGACAATGCAGTGTATGGGACTACCAGGGCGGTCGACCTACTTCCCTGTTTGGAACACTTCAACTCCGTCTTGCCGTGAAGCCAGAAAGGAGACTAACGGTGTGACGTGCAAATACATCCTACAGTATAATCTTGCCTAATCTCGGATAACAACAGTATTTCAAACCAATCTCTCATCAATTAGTGTGGAACAATGACAGATGATTGTAACGACATTGAATTCATTCTTCCACGCCTGGTGGAACAATTGAAATAAGTAACTCAAATGCGTTTGCATCATTCAAGACTTATTAACTTAAAATCATACAACTCGTAATGCACAGATTCTGATACCCTAACATGTAAACCATTGGGAAAGATAAGTCTTACTTCGGTCTTTTATGTTCATGAGAATGATGCGTTTTTGAAAATGCCCCTGGATATTTTCCCGCCTTTATTAGAAAACATACGAAAAGAGATGAAATGTATTTTAACATTAACAAGCGATTCATGACAGATTACGACAGCGCTTTCATCACTACGTTTCAATAAGACAACATTTTAAGTCCGTGAAGTTTCTGAGTGACATTTTATGCTACGATATGGACGAATTCTGTTTATGTGGTTGTCACTATTTTTGTGTGTGGCTCTTTTGTTCACAGACGATGAGTGGGAAGATGTCAACGTCAGCATAAAGCCCACACAAAGTACGCAAAACACGTCTAATGGTAAGAACCAAGGCTTGCAATTATAAAGCTCATCATATCCGCATGAACAAAATTTTTGTGTTATAACAAATGTCCTAAAGATTATGATTAGGATAATTATAATAGATAATAATAGCTTGCTCATGAAGCACAATCTCGACCAGCCTCAAAGCGCTTTTGAAAAATCGTGACAACAACAGCAAAGATGACGTCAAAGATAATGTCAATCAATATCGAAAATATTAGTTAAAGAGAAATGATCATCTTCCTCGAAATTCAGTTGTCGTTAATGTGGTATTATTTCATTTGACTGCAACGGTTGATTTGAGACATGTTAGAAAACAAAGACAATCACATGAATTCAATAAAATGAAAAAAATTTCCTTTTTGAGCACTCATACACTACAAACAGTAGTTGTACTTTGATCACCATGCAAATAAGTCTGATATCTGACAGATACAAGAATTGTTCTGTATATCCATGTACGTATTGTCGATCTGGAAAGTGTGAAAACTGTAATATGCACAGAAAAGTGCTGTCACAAAAATACTAACTGATTAGGAGATTTCCCATCAACATGTACTAGTATATACTGTCAGTATTGCCTACGGTGTTTTGATTAAAATGCGCAGGGCATAGACCGACTATTCAAGTTCTGACGTCATTTGGAGAGACAACAGTTACTGTAACATCTTCGTCACGTGAGTTTAGTAATTGATTCAACCCATATAGCAAGTGGGTTCTTTTAACTGCATTTTCCCCTTCTCACTGGCAGTAATTTCGTCAAAATTATTTTGCTGCAATTGATCTACATTTTAGGGTAATCCTTTTGTTAACATGTTTTTATGGCAAAAGCGAACCACGGGTGACATTTCATGGTAAATTCGACATCATTTTATTTGAATTTAAATTCAAGGTATGAAAGTGCTACTGCTTTATTTATGATGACAAAAAAGTCTGATACTAAAATAACATGGGAATCAATAAAGCGTTTGCCCAGTTCTTTTTTTATATGAAAGTATGTGAGTTGAGTTCATATCTAAACAATGAACACATTATAAGAAGAAAGTCGCAGACAGTAAAGCAAGACAGACAGAAAGACGATGCATATTCGAAAGTCAGAATACCCATTGTCCATGAAGATATGGCAAGTTGTAATGTGCTTTTTTTCAACAGGGACTGAAGAAAACATATTATTTCTGGCGACTTTATCAGGTCTTCGTAGTATCGTTACTGTCATAGAACACATTGCGTTGGTCGAACAGAAATGCATTTTCTTGAAAAAGCTCCAATCGCGAATATGGCTTACAAAAGCGATCAAGTACATTACGTCTGCCTATGCAAAGTAAACATTTACAGAAAATTTTGTTAATCCTTTATTCGTTTACAGTTTTGGTCAGGTTTGAATGCTCTGCCTGAATGTAAATCAGGGTCTTGGGAACCGTTGTGATAAACATTTCGACTACAGTAATCACTTCAGAATCTGCTTATACGAATTTGTGTAATAATTCCCTAAGCTCTTTCCGTCAAGTGTGTGAACTTCTATGAGTACAACACTTCAAACCGGGCACGAATAATCTGATTTTCTGAAGTCTCTCATCTCATGCTATCTTAACAGTCACTCGTCAACGGTAAAAAACAATTTTTTTTTTATGTTAGTATACTGCGATAATTCAGCAAAGTGAGAAATCTTGCTAGGTTACAGAATAGAACTATTTCTCTTCATAATGATTTGATCTGATTATAAAAACAAACAAACGTAATTTCTGCCTATAGTCATCATAAAAGAGAAAAAAAAAACTACGAGAGCAAATTCTTCCTCCATTGATTTTTAAGGTGACGATGGACTCACTAAATGATTTATCTTCCAGATACCGAACCAGATACCGAACTTTATGAGATGAATTTTATTACTTACATCCTGGGAACCCTTCTTGGTGTTGTTTTCGCCGTGCTTGTCATACTGTCCATGATAATGGCTTGGTGGAAACATCAAAAGAAAAGGTGACTTAAAAAAAATACAAACTATTATATGGGATGTAAGGGAATGGGGGTATGAATTTTTGTGAAAACTAGTTTGTAAATCTAGGGTGTGGAATCATTGTATGCAACCCAGGAAACAAATAAAGCATATTCAGAAGTGAGTGTACATTACTGAATGCACATGAATGTTGAAGTAAGTTTGTTGATTTGTATTCTTCTTACATAACTATTGGTGGGTGGACTTGTTATCACGAAACCCGAGTTTCTGGTCGGCAGACATCTGTCGCCCAAAACTTTCATTGATATAGTATTTTTTTCAACATATTTTACGAAAACCACCACCAAATCAATAGCAAGAAGCCGCCTATGTATACACAGTCAAAAAACTAGAGAAAAGGATACGGACAACACAGAAATACAAGCAAAGACAAAATGATGTGGAGTTGAATTTTGGAGGCTGTCAAGCGAGTGTGAGTGGTTAGACTGCAATTTGTGAATGCAGGCTTATCATACGAGATGAGTATCTCTCCCAGTCCAAGTCCAAGTATTGAGTCAGCCTTATGGTATTGTTTTAAAACAATAAAAGACATTCATCTTGATGTAATTTGCTGATCTCGTAAATATTATTATTTTTTAAATAAGAATTGCATCTTTTAAAGACCCCGTATCGTGGGGATACATGGATTCGAAAGGCGGGCCCGGTTCGGGTATATTTTTTATTTATTATTTATTTATTTATTTTATTTATTTATTCTCCACTCATGGGACGGATAGCCCTGGTCAGCTAAGAGCTGTTTTTCACAGGGGTCCGACCATATACAGTATTACAAAAAAGTCAAGCTTTAACTAGACCTTCAAATTGAAATGAACCTAATCAACAGTAAAGTGGCACGGGTGAACACGAAGAAAGGTCAAAATGAATATACCTCTTTTTGTCAGCTCTATGATTTCCGACTTTATTACGCTAAACTACATGGTCACGCATCAAGCGTTGTCGATACAACGACACTACACTATGTGATTGCGCACCATGATTCATTTGCAGTTTTTCAAATACTTTGTTTCGGTCTGATGTAGGCTTTCTCAGATTTACCGATTTAAAACACTAGAAACCCTTCAAACAGTTTTCATCTCTAATAATTGAAATCACACTAATGTTGCATTTGAAGTTTATATTGGCCATAAATATAACGTACTTTAATGATGAGCAAACTTTCAGTTTAGTTTAATAACCACTTAATTGTGATTTTCATGGAAATTTATATCTTTTTTCTTTGTTCCATTCATTGCAGAAAGCTGGGGGAAATTACGCATTTGCCTATAGACCCTAAAGTTTAAAGCCTCCCTTTTGAGTGCACACTTTTGCAAAGTGTGCCTGTCTTTCCATTGTTTAAATTGGTTTGGCAAGTCTGTTTGCACTGACGTATATATTTCATTTTAAATCTTACATTCTGCTCTTCCACAATCTACTCTTAATTAAAAATCCATGTATGACGACTTTTTGGTGGCTTTGCGATGCACGGTCACATGCGTTAAATCATAAATTCAATTTCCCCATTAAATTGCAGACATTGGAGATCCCAAACCTCGCATCAGCCAAATGTTCACCCAAATGGCGGGCAGCTTCAGATGAATCCCATCGACACTTCTGTACAAGAGCCAATCACGACGGATCATACCGTTTTGTCGGACGCTACCAATCCCAATGCTACAACAGCTGGTAGCTTTTTACCTCATATTCTGGGCAACACCGTCGGAGACAGAGGGGGCCATCTCGGGCACACTAGTCACATCTACCAAGATGCTGAAGAGATAGACGAGGGGCTTTCTACCTTTATCAGCATAAATCGTGGCTTCCCTTGTACAGTTCCTGACGAAAGTCACATAAATACCGGCATCGGCACTTCTTTGACCTCAATGAATATTCCTTCTGATAATGAATATTGTGGCCTGCAGGAGACATCGCTGGACCAACCAGAGTGTGCTTATGGAGATGATAATGACTACCAGGATGTAGACCTTTGTAAATTGGACGGGAGGATGAATGGTGCCATTAGATCCACTGGTAAAGCGTGCTTGTTTGATGACAGTTATTACAATTCACTGACGTTATTTCACGATTCATCCGAAATGTCTACAGAAAGCGAGTACGATCGCCTCAATCATGTTTTCCCTGACGACAGAACAGGAAGTCGCAACCCTGGTCTGTCACCTATTGGTCAAACTTCACAGCATAAGATCTACCCTGACAGAAAATATAGTAAGCCCTGTTCCAGCAAGGATGCCATGAGAGCCATGCCTTCTGAAGACGTCTTCTACTATCAACTGAATCCGGAGCAACAAAGTGACACCGATACCAACAAGCAACCGCGATGTCCTGATGCTTTCGACTCTGGAGATTATAGTCTGTTGAATCCTGAAAAAGACTTCGCCAATGATCTTCGTCCTAAGATGACAGAAGGGGACAGCTTCAATGATTGTCACGACACTGAGATTCAGAACCCGGAGAGTTTTATGTCAAGACCCCAAACCCGAGAGGACATGTACGCGACGGTGAACAAAACAGTAGGTAACATTTCAATCGTAGAACCGCCACCGTGTGAGGAGCTCTATGCACAGGTGGATAAAACACGAGGAGCTTCTAGGGTTGAGTCAGAGCCAACGATGCAGGAAGAAATCTATATGAACTACACTGATATGTAGGTGGCTATTTGAAAGAATTCGAATTAACGAAGGTGGTACAAATGAAACCAAGAATTCGAATTCACGAAGGTGGTACAAATGAAACCATGGTTTAAACCATGGTTTCATTTGTACCACCTTCGTGAATTCGGGCCTGTGGGTTCTCACAGAATGTATATACCAAAACAGCACATAATCCACAAGTTCTCAGAAAGTATAATATAGTATTTTGTGATTGTTATTTTGAAATCTTTCACTTTTATTGCGAAAATCAATATGCAAATTAAGATTATGAACGACATTTTATAATAAAGTGATAGACAAAATTGCAAAAGAAACAAAATGATTCAAATAGCGATGATTTTTTTTTTGATGTATCATTATAGTGTTGATGGATATCTTAAAGTTTGATGATGTAATATAGTGTATAAATTAAACCAAGTAGCTTATTATTAACATTTTTCCTTTTTCCTCTAAGATTTCATGCTTTCAAGGATTAAGCCAAGGTAATAACTGTGATTACATCTTTGTACATGTACAACAGATTACGGCGTATTAACAGCTCAACTGACAACCCCCCCCCCAAAAAAAAAAAAAAAAAACACAAAAAAACCAACAACAACACAAAAAAACAAAACAAAAAACAAACAAACACACAAATAAACAAACTGAAGAGCTGTGCATTATAGGTCTGTAATAATTTTAAATGAAACGCAGTTTGGAGACTATAGTGTCACTATAGTAATCTGTTACAGGGTGATGGGTGACACGAGCAAGACAGAAATTGAAATGAATGATAATAGCACTCGGTGAAAATAGTAATGATTGCGCTGTTGATGTAATCACCATATACAAGGAAAAATGCATACATCCGTGTGTAATAAACTTACAAGTTCTCATACTTGATAACAAAATTGTCGCAGTGAGATCAGAATGAGGCCATTACTAAACCATGTATTTCATGATTACATAGATAACGTATGAACTTGACAGAATAACAAACTCATGTTAAATTGATACATGTATGTGATGCTAAAACCGTAACAATTATAAAGTGAGACCAAAAGAATAGGATATGATTTTATAGAATTCCATTCACTCACGGTATTGTCTTCATCACTGGACTGGAGTGAAATGTTATCTCGTGTTATCGTAACGATGGACACGCTTGTATGTATGATGTTTGTTTTTCTATATTAATATGTGTAATGCTTTTAACTGATATATGTTTCGTAATAAAAGAATTAATACGTTTCTGGAGCGTTTTTCAATCATGAAAAGTTTGTGCCCATTATTACCATAATCCTATTAAAAGAACGGCAAAGAAATCGTCAATTACATACAGTCTGACCTCTCCTATCCGGCCTCCCTTTATCCGGATCTATCTATTATCCGGATGCGATCTCGGCGTGATTTTTTTTTTTCAATCGAATAATTACGGGGAAAAGGGGAATTTCAAACTCAAACAAAATTCCTAGACGAACCCACATGAATTGAATATTATTCTCAACATAATGAAGATACATTTACATCTAATTTTCTTCTAACATGCATTAGGACATTTACTACTCCCAAATCACAGCAAGAACACGGACAGAAAATTTATATCAAGGCACGATACGGGCGATCGTTCTTCGGCAGCTGCGCGTATTAAACATTGAGTCTCCCGTATCGTGCCAAATCCCTTATCCACATTAGCACAGGTCACTACATGTCCGGATAGAGAGGTCGGACTGTATATGCACAGTTCAAACAGAAATGACATGAACGTTTTCCTATAGTATAACATATATGTGACAGGTGAGGACTCAAAATAGCTGACATAAGTCAACCTATATAGTCAGTCTTTAATTTGGTATATTTTCTGATAGAGTCATAACAGAGTTAATCGGCTTCTTGATTTCTTTTCGATGGTAAAAATTTTGTACCATTCATTACCCCAAACCCATCAAAAGAACGGCAAAGAAATCAGAAAGAACATATACGCAGTTCCAACAGAAATGACATGAAAGTTTTGCTACATTTTAGCATATTATGATATGAGAGTTAGCATTCTAGCTAATGAAATAGAAAAGGTAGTATGCTGCTCAAATACCGAACGACTTTGGAACTAACACAGGTATGACACGTCGAAGTACAGATTTTGAATCAATGGTTTCCGAAGTTATAGTTTGTGTGTCATCTAAATCACCTCAAGTATTTGAAATGTGCTTCTTTAAATATCTGCAACATGGTGACGAATCAGAAGTATACGTGACGAATCTTTCATCATTTGCTTGGTTGTCCACATTTGCTTGAGATATAAGATAGAGGAGGTCAGTTGAATGATTCAAGAATCGCAAGTAATCTTAATGGAAATTTGTAGTCTAATTTCCTATGTAAAAATAGATAAACTTAACAATAACACCACATTATTATTGGTTATCATAGCAAACAATCAATTAAGGCAGTTGTTTATTGCCTTTCTGCGGTGAATTTGCGTTCGTGAGGATTATTTCTCTTTTCAAGGAAAAAATGCGTTGTCCACAAAGCTTTTCAGCTGTCTATGAAGGAGTGGAAAGAGAGTTAAGTTTCAATTACGCTTACTGACATGGAACAGAATGCATAAGATACCATTTATGCGTATGTAATTGTGATAACAGTGCAATAAAGAATTGCACGAAGAAAAGCAGGGGCTTATATGCAAAATAAAAAACAAACTATCTTCTCTTAATTATAGTTATTGTATAGCACAGTCTACGTTTCGTGCGTGTATGTGTTTTTATAGTATTCCTACGTATAGGACACCAGAGAGAGAGAGAGAGAGAGGGAAAAAAAGTTATTCTAACCCTGTATATATGTAAACTTAGATATAAGAAAGAACCATATGCCCTTGAGAAAAAAACTTACGAGAAAACTATATAACTGCGATAACATCAAGAATTTTTAGATTTTCAAATTATAGGTGCGTTATGTATACAAATTAAATGGATAGCATAGTATTGGTTGAGATGAGAATTAAGTTTTTAACTTTTTGCGAGATACTCAGAAACCACTTATGAAATGGTAGAGAGCATACAATTCTAAGAAGAATTCAAAGTTTATTTGATGAAAATCGGTTTTGAAATGGCTGAGTGATCCGAAAACAAAGTAAAACAACGCGATCCTCATAAAAAGGTGGGTCTCATCTTTTATTAGGATCCCTTTGTTTTGGATGTCTCAGCCATTTTAAAACCAATTTTCATCAAATAAACTTTGAATCCTCCTTAGAATATGCTTTTTCATATATCGTAATAGGTTTCTTATTATATATTATATATATATATATATATATACAGGGCGAGAAGATAAGAGCATTCGTGGACGTAGGTAGTGATCAACGTATGTGTTTATTGCCGAGCTTTCGGTCTTGTTTAGACCTTCAGGGCTGTGAAATGATACACATTCTGTACACGGTCGCGACCCCTTCTCGCACTCTAATAATGATATATACATAATGCATGATGTTAACGTGGAGAGTATACCTTCTTCAATGTTACTTTTTAACTCTTTCGGTGCCTAGCAAATTTCAAATAATAGGAAGTTAAAAAGACATGAGAGGCATGAGAGTCTCCAGATTTCTGCCTACTGGATGCAATCTTAATTAATACATCTATTCTAATTGCTGGACATTTTTTTTTTTGATTTTCATTCGCCGTGTTATTAATAGATGAAAGACAGTTCTGATTCAAATTCTAATGACTATGGCTTGTGTGCTTGGTGTGAATGTAGAGAGCGTATACTAACAAATTGTTAAACGGGATCCCGTAATGCAACTGAATCAGCCGTTCAAAATTTTTAAGCAAATTTATTCAGTTCAGTTCAGTTCAGTTCTATTTTATCGTCCACTTAGGAAATTTGCCTTGTTTGCATGCATATACATTATATTGTACATGAAGAAGAAGAAGAAGAAGAATAAGATCTACATACTTGTCAATATTAAATTATCATAATTGAAACATAATGTTTCTTTACAGTAAAACCTATTACAGCAGATAACAAGCATGTTACATAGTGGGGGTGGGGGTAATCTACGGTGCAGTATGTGTAATTTGCCTGTGAAACTGCATGCGGAAGTGTTGTGAGTTATGTCTTGGATACTTTTGTATATGTATCATAATGGTGTGTGTGTGTGTGTTTTTTTTTTTAATTATAGATATTACCTTTGCGTAGGTGGTCAACTATGCCGTTCGAACATCAAGTACAAGATGCACATAATTATGCTCTATTTTTGTTTGTTTGGTTTTGGGGTTAAATTTTTCTTTTCTAAAGTGATTGTTGGGCTTATGACGTGTCAATCTTTGAAGGGCGAGGTAGGTGTGTGCGTATGCTTGAGTGTACGTTGCTTATTGGTACAGAAATGTTCTTGTTGCCCCTTTTTAATAGCTCCGGTGTTTGTTTTTTTAAACATTGAACAAAATGTTTCTAATTCTCCATTGAGTAATTTAGACGCAAAAGGGATGCTGTTTGACATCAACACTTCAAAGTTTTAATGGCTTAAATCGCATCTTAACGTGCTTTAAATGTCAGTGAAATCAATGGAGCTGTTGGATCTCAGTGGATAAGCCCGTGATTTATCAATCAGGCTGTACTTGTTTTGAATCCCCTGCCTGCAGCGATTGTGCCCAATCAGCAAGGCACTTTATCCCATTGCCTAGCCCTTCGCAGGGAAACCAAAGCAGTCGATTCCGTGGTTGCTTGCTAATAACGATCATTACTTCCTGGGCTGACGTCCACTAGGGCGCGGACAAGCCTAGGAGAGGTTGCGGAAGGAAATTCTGTCATTTCGGCATCCTATCCGCATCAGACGCTAACGAAGTGAGCGAATCGGCTTGTTCTGGGACATTCCTAGGAATCTCTGCCAACTGACTGCAGACATTCTTAGGAATGTCCTAGGAATCACTCAGGAAGAGCGCGAACCCCGGAATATGCTAATCGTAGCCGAACAGCGCAGACTCATCTAGGATTACACCAGTGGCAAAATCATGAACGAGGACAATCAGGATGACTTGCGGACAACAAGAGTTAGATCTGCGGACAGTATGAGGAAATAGAGCAAGGTTATAAATTGGGAGCCGATTTTCGATTTTTCTCATTACATTTTGACTGCTAGCCGTCATGGAGGTCACACCAGCCGACATTCACTTTGCCCTACCATGCCTATTACTTCAAATACCAGCTGTGAGAGATGCTGCGATTAGCTTCGGCCCTGATCTCCTTTGAATGTGTTAGGATGGTCATTATCAAACAAGTTAAATAATTTTCCAAGCTTATAACATAGTACTTTGATATAATATATATATATATATATATATATATATATATATATATATATATATATACATATATATAATATATATACATATATATATAATATATATACATATATATATATATATATATGTACACACACAGTATAAGATTTTGACTTAGTTCCACTTTTGTGGATTTTGAGTTGGGCGGTCACATTTAAAGCGAACAAAACGATGCACTATATATAGCAACTATTAAAAATCCCTCAAATGAAAATGATTTCTGAAAAGAACGCAACAAAAAAAAAGTTTACTCAGAGCGAAGAGTGCTACATCCACTTTTGGTTGCCGAATGAGTGCGGAATTACCAAATTTGTTTTCCACGTCTTGTCCGCGCCCTAGTGGACGCCTGGTCTTAGTGGTCACGAAAAAGATAAGTTTGATTGTGCAATGATTTTCCTGACAGAAAGTTTTGCTGAATAATAGTTTTCTTCAATTTAAAAGTCACTGCAGTGGTAAATCGTTTCCGGGTTTGCATTTTTCCACAATGAATCATTCATCGCCATTTTGAGTTAAACGAAATTAAGTCGTGATATTCTGTTGTTTTTTAATTGATAGTGACTATACATCTTTCATACATTTGCAGTTTAGTCGATGTTAGCATTTTATGACCAAAAACTTAAAACAGAGACATTGGGTTTCTAGATGATGGGAAAGAAAAGAACGGACCGAAAAACAGAGACTCCACTTTGTATACATTTAATGAGCGTTTATTCTTTTGATTCATAAGATTGAAAGGTAGAGTTATTCTTGAAATAATTAGAAATATCACAAATTCATGTCAAACAGAAAAAAGGAGGAAATGGATTCGTTCTTTGGATTGATAGATGATAAGGCTCTCTGCAAAGGAAAGGAAAATTCACGGGTGCACGTCACGAGTTCGACACCCACGAGTCGTACAGCCCAGGAGTCAGACCTAACGAGCCATGCTGCCCATGAACTCGACACTACACGAGGCAAATAAGGCCGATGAATCAATACTAGGCAAAAACAGTCCACGAGTCCAACACTAAATAAACAAGGCCACGAGTTCAACACTCATTACATCACGGGGTTTAAACCCCCATTCAAAGATATTAAACATGAATAACATTTCGTGAAATTGCAAATAGAGTTTTAAAGCCTGCTCCAGTTATTACAATTCATGACCTCACGGAAAAAAAAAAAATTGTGCAACATAAATCGAGGAGAATACCATTCTCCTGTCTATTTCGAAACCCTAAAGATTCTCGCAAAATACGCCTGATACTTGTGACGTCACTAAATGGAATCAGCAAGCAAGAGCAGACTACGTCCTATAGATAATGCACAGGCTGATGATGATGATGATTTTGTATAGTGTCAAAATATCTGTTGTATACAGAAACATTCAAAGGCGCAGATTCCTGCAAGAAAGTTAGCAATTAAATGCCTGGTTAAACAAATTGAGTCTAGAGTGAGGTTTTGAATTGCTTTACCATGTCAATTTCACGGAAAAAAAAATATGGGGTGAAGTTCCATAGGCGAGGAGCGATAGAAGAAAACGCCCGGTCTCAAAGGTGTCACTGTTTTCCTTGGTGAGCGTTTAACTGGTATCTAGTCGGGATAAATGCCATGCCAGTGCAAAGTAAATCTAACGTTCGTAAAGTAAATCTTTCATTTTGAATGATCTGCTTTTAAAACATCAATAGTAACCAAATAATCTTCAAATAGAAGGTAAAACTCCATGTTTCTCAGGCACTTACCCGCCCCGAACACTTCGTCAAAGGTCATTGTCAGCATTCGCTGGCCTTGCTACTGTTTGACGTCAGAAAA
>CM067069.1:11610327-11612827 GCA_033980235.1 Diadema setosum | reverse complement strand
TACTGTAAAAGTGATTTAAAAAACCCACCTTGTCTGATGTGAAATGGTCTTCTGTATCGTAATCTTCATCACAGACGTATATGAACATAACGCACCTGGGTACACAAGGTATACACCAATATTGTCAGAGCGGCGCACAGTGGGCCAGAATGAGCTCAAAGTACGCCAAAATTATATTCCGTGGTTTCTTTTTACCCAAATTTGGTGTCTAAGGGTAATTGGGGGCGTAGAATTGATTGAACATAATTTCAAACTCATATGACGTCACTGTGATGCTGTTTTTTTTTCACTGGCTACCAAAAATCTGTCTGTAAATGACTAATAAACAATGCAAATCTTAGGCTGTTATTTTTTTTCTTTAAAGATTAATTTATCTTTTCACATTCACTG
This sequence comes from Diadema setosum, assembly GCA_033980235.1. NCBI lineage: Eukaryota > Metazoa > Echinodermata > Echinoidea > Diadematoida > Diadematidae > Diadema > Diadema setosum. The sequence continues at coordinate 11,612,437 of CM067069.1, read as the reverse complement.
ACACTGCTTATATACTACCACTGAATACACGATGCTTACATGTCATAGAAAGTGTATAAACATTCGGGTTTCGTTAAAAAAATCGAATTTATGCTGAAAGTTCCATATTATACACGTACTGCAAAATGATACTGTTGTCCGTGTAAACTAGTTAGAATATAAGTTTATGATGTACGCTGTACGTTTGGGTGAATTTATTCACTTTATTCTAGCAGGACATAAATGTGCGATATAAAATCAATCTCCGATATAGTTCTTATCTCTCTACTTCATATATAACCTTAGGCCTATGCCATATCAATTCATACAAGCGCAAAAACCATTTTGTCTAATTTTAATGGAAAGATAACAAATTGTGAAGTCAGTAATCAGGAAAATGAGAGGTTATGACTTAGCAGCTAAGAATAAGAATTGTATTGGTCGCCTGTCAGGTCAATGTCAGACATGTCAGGCATGATCCGATGAGGTAAGATCGTCCGATGAGGATCACGCGAGCAATGTCTGACGTTGACCTGCAATCGGATTCACAAACTGCGATCCTATACACTTTGCTGAGCGGCCGGAAAGCAACAGACTTTGCTTCCAACGAGTAACCGATGAGAATAAAATCTTTGTGTTTTGGTGTATAACGTTCTATCTGCATACACGTCAAGAGTAGGATCGAAGTATTTAGGTGTCCATACAATATGTATCGCAGTGGGAATAGCTATGTTTACAGTATTTGCTATGACAATTATGGACAATATGGCTATATGGCCTTGGCTGTGTGCAATTATGTACTCTTTTATCTTCGGAGGAAGGGTCTTTTAGGTGCCGGACTAGCCCTATACATGTATTTTTTAACTCTGTTTGCCTCTTATTCAGTGTTATTCATGTTTCTGTGCCTTTAACGTGCGAAAAAAAAAAGATAATGATAATAATAAAAATGCCGCCCTCATGCGGCCCCGTATGATATAACAGCATTCCTAAGCGGCTGCAAGGTCCAAAATAGACGTAATGTGTCGCGGAAAATCGGCTCTAACACAAAAAGTGGCAAAGGGTGGCAGCCAAATCTGGTATCAGCTTAAAGCTGAGACATCAGGGAATGTGGTGGTAATAGAATTTAGTTGGAAATCCGTGGCAATCTAAACTTTTCATTAGGGTATATTAAATAGACAAATAATTAGCCTCTTTTCCTGGATATTTAGCGTAAAATATTCATGAACATTAAATTTCTTTGCATTTTTACGGCATTCATAACGTAAAATGAACTCTGAGAAATATGTGGGAGAAATTACAGGTTGATATCTCAAAAACTACATGTTGAAATTACTTATTTATTAAAGAGGTTACAATTTGCTTTGAAACTCTTAAAATATTGTATTTTGCTACTTCAGGTAGGAAATATACCCCTTTAATGTACATACCTCATTTAAATATTTTAATGATATATTCTTCAGAGTATTGCCTCTCAAGAGCGCATGTCAAAAATTAAAAAATCCCAAGTGCCCAAAATGGGTATCTCTCTGGCCCACTGTGCGGCGGTAGCATAACATTTGCAAAGGCAAATTTCTGTGTTTTGTGTTGTTATTGTTGTTGTTGTCGTTGTTGTTGTTGTTGTTGTCGTTGTCGTTGTCGTTGTTGTTGTTGTTGTTGTTGTTGTTGTTGTTGTTGTTGTTGTTGCTGCTGTTTTGTGTGGCCGCGTGTATATCTATCTTTTTGGTCAATTTTCCTGGCATACACGGCCAAATAGTGTCTGTGTCATAATGTGCTATGTTATATAGTTTATATGTTTGCATTCTAAAATCATAGTAAGTATCGTTTATGGTATCAGCATCATATATCAATGAGTAAATGTGCGATAGTATATAGAAGAATTTGATATGAATAAACTTCATTGGTATAACAACTTGGTGCGGTCGTTGTTTTGTTCCAGTGTTCCACGTCTTACAAGCTTGGCTTTTTAGTGGAACACTGTTTTCCATCGTTATGATTATTTACTATTTTTGTTGCCACGACAAAGTGCATTGTTCCTTTTTCATGACGTCCTTCGTGCATATACTTTATATTGTATTTGAAAAGAAAAATGCCCTGATCAGATGAATGAAAGACAAATCGAAAACTTGCACTG
>CM067069.1:11575327-11605327 GCA_033980235.1 Diadema setosum | reverse complement strand
AACTCTCATAACATCTTGAGGTAATACGCCCACTTCGAGTGCTAGCTGTCTCCTCGGGTCGAGCGGGGAGGCGGTGGGGGCTACGTGCCAAGTTGCTTGTCTTCCGTAATTAAGCCGTCGCCTTGGTGCGCTTCAGACGGGCTGACTTCGGCCTAGATCTCGCGACTTCTCAGGAGGAACTGAAGACTGGGAAGGGGGAAAAGAAGAAGGAACTTATGGTGTAGACTCAGGGAATGGAAGACAGATATTTCTTGTCATGATTTATATTGACCACTTTATGTTTCTCTTGGCTTGATACACATTTTTTTTTTCTGGTTACAGCAAGGCGCAGCTATTATTTGGTCAGTATTAGTTTGTATCTAGGTGATATGCAGTATTTGTATAGATCAACTGTTTGTTTTGTTTTGTTTTTTGTCAGAATCTTTGCTCTTTTTAATTCTCTATCTATTTGTAGGTATTTTATTATCTTTGTTTCCTTTTGGGTTTTTTTTTTCGCTTTTACAAATAAGTTGTCTCAATAAATAAAAAAAGAACAAACACCTCCATCACGTTCAAATTGTCACCATTGGTTGATCGTGGTTAGAAATTAAGAACAGCCCTTTGAAGATGTAACCACTCAACTGTAACATCATCAAGTTTCCTTTGTCTTGAAATCCCACTTTCTCGCTTTTCCCATCTTATCTCGAGGTTTGTTGTACTTCCTTGACCTATGATGAGCTCAATAAATTCAGTCCACCTTGTAATACAGAGACAGCTATCATGAGCACACTTCAGAGTTCGTTTGATCATTTGATTGTCTTTAAAGGAGGCCATCTATTGACAAACATCGAAGACAAACAAACAAAAACATCGTGCCCAAATGTTTCTGTTGTTTTAAACAAGGTCTTGTTGCATTTACACAGTTCTATAAGCATACACAATTTGAACTCCATAAGCATATAAAATTTAGATTTTGACTGTACTCTATGTGGACAATAACAACACAGATATGATGTGAGAAGTTGCGATAACAACATCCATGTAAACAAAGATGAATGTATATTATATCTGCTTATGGAATATGAATATACTAATGAAGAGGTAATGAATTCCTACAGAAAATCATCTATATATTCGTATTTTCTCTCTTTATGCCCCTCCTCTCTCACTCACGCAAAATACGATTGATTGATTGATTGATTGATTGATTGATTGATTGATTGATTGATTGATTGATTGATTGATTGATTGATTGACTGATTGATTGATTGATTGACTTTATTTCATTACGGATAAAAAGTCTGCTTTCACCTGTTAGCTGGTTTTCAGCAAGACAGTGAACATTAATACAAAGCGTGTGTTTACAAACAAAGTGACTATAAATCAAACGTAATCAGAACGTGTAACATGAATAGTATATATGCAATTCAATTCCATTCGACCATTTATTTCCATGGCAGGATATTTGTTTTGATTACATGCCTTCTAACAAGATATACAATACATTACATGAACAGCATTCAAATGATATGTAAAACATTAGAAAAAAGTCACTTTTGTTAGCATTGTAAAACATAGAAAATACCACACAACATATCTTATACCAATATTAATAATCAAACATCAACACATTGGTATATCTCGGTATGCGTAAGCTGTGAATGCAACTAATTACACTGAACTGATACGGGTGATTTATTTTTGTGTTTTGAAAGTACAATAGAATAGCACATGTATATATTGTACGAATCATTTGGTAACCAAGTGATATAAAACACAAAGGAATTTTGATAACATGACTTCATTTGATATGATATGATATGATATGATATGATATGATATGATATGATATGATATGATATGATATGATATGATATGATATGATTTGATTTGATTTGATTTGATTTGATTTGATTTGATTTGATTTGATTTGATTTGATTTGATTTGATTTGATTTGATTTGTCTGGTCTGAGAACAAACATACCCACACAAAGAATTGGGCAGGTGACTGGAGGGTATGTGAGTACTCCTCTATTCACATCCCAATGCACATACGCACACGTTACATTCGTTCTCAACGTGCATGGAGTTCACTGAATTCAATTAATTTGCATTGGGCATAAAGTTGCCTTGACTATGCAAAATATTAATTTCACTCTGTTCATGTGAGCCTATCCCCTGCATGTTTGTTTCTTAATGCCTACAATGTTTTCATTTAAAAACCCCAAACATATACATATATTTTTTTTTAAACTTTTTTTTTCTTTACTTCATCGGGCAACATCTTAGGTATTGGCCTTGTTTTTGCGTTTTTTTTTCTTCAAATTTGCCTGACAATTTCAAAGGCTTGTTGCAAGTTGACTTTAACCCCACATTCCATCCCTACCCCTCCATCTCTCTCTCTCTCTCTCTGCTCTCTTTCTATACATACTCACATGCACAGACACACAGACACCAAGACATACACATACACACACACACACACACACACACACACACACACACATATATATATATATATATATATATATATATATATATATATATTTATTTATTTATGTATTGAAAACTTTGAGCAAAGAAAGTATTTCACTGTTTATCATTTGTTTCTGGTCAGTTTTTTATTGCTTTGTTTGAATATACATATATATATATATATATATATCATAAATTACATGAATGCATACATGTGCATGCGTATGGATACATGATGCCTGAATAGAAAATCATGATTATTTCAGAATAGTCATTATAAGGAACAGTAAAATTTCACAAGGATCAATTCATTATACATAATATCTTTAGATATAACAAAAGACAGATTTTAACATGTTTCTTGTGCGTCCTTGCAATAAGTGATTTGAAAATGACTAACTTTACACGACGAATATATATATATATATATATATATATATATATATATTCGACATAATTATACTGAATCAGTTTGATTTGAAACTATCAGACAACTCTTTCGCATACATGTGGTAAGAGTGACATTATTAAAAATCATCGTAGATAAAACTGGGTGTAAACAAATGAGTACAGCGACGACTCGTAAATCAACGTGTCTGACTTACTCAAGAGGGTCTACAGATGAATAAGTTCCAAATATATATTTTGCTGCCATTTTATATTTATCATTTAATCGGTGATAGTCAAAGATTGCTCAATAAGAGTTCGCAGATTGTCTTATTTCATTTGAACCTGTAGTCACCTGATGTATGTAAATTTGCTGCTGACCGCAACCATGAAAGTGGTCCAAACTTTTTGGTAGATGTTTCTGATTGGCCAGAGAGGAAGCTTACGTCAGGTTTTTGAAAGTGGGAAGTTGTTCTAAACAGCATTGTCTAATCATTCACTGGATATAACTTTGCTTATTTATCTTATGTTATCCAATACAAGACACAATTCTCTTATAGTTCCTCCTTTTCCTTAAACTTAAATCATTCTTTCCAACGAGCGTGTGATGAGTGATATTTGTAAGGGCCATCTTAATTGTCTGTTCGTGTCTCCACTAATATACGCCTCCCTTTTACTAAGTCAGATTGGTGTAGTGTCTTCATGCATTGCTAGTTTCTATTGTGGTTCATCATTTAGTGAACTATTTGCTTCAAGCTGCACTAAAACATTCTAATATACTTTGACATCTTCGATGGTCATTCGCGCTCTGTAGTCAGTAATCGTGAGTTTATATGTGATATATCAACAGTCTTTGCGTAGGAAAACCTCACTCTCCTTGTTTAACTTCATCAAGAGAATGCCAACAAACAAAATTATTTCTTATATTTAGCAATGTTTAGATTGTAATCCAGGTTAAATTGTCGGTGTATTTGTAATGATTTTCGAAATGATATTAATAATGAAAGTGGCCTGTTACAAAGCACTAAAGTCTGTCAAAAATGATGCTCATGGCGCTGTTACATAACCAACATGAACTCTACATCATAAAACCATAATAAAGTTATAAAAATAATACCCCTGTTGGATGGTTTCTCTCTTTAAGCAGGGCTCGACACTAACAGTGGCCCGGTGGCCCGGGGCCACCAAAAACGCACGTCGGGCCACCAAAATTTCAGAAATGAAGAATTTGGTGGCCTGATCGGGCCACCAAAAAAGGTCGGATGTTTGCCTTTGGGCCACCAAAAATAAAAGTTAGTGTGGAGCCCTGCTTTAAATATTATTGCTCACACCCTCTTTCTGTTTCTTTCCATATCTGTTTATCTATCTACAGCTCTTATTTTCTAAGATGCTCCTAATCATATGTTTCGTTCTGACCCAGTTCTGGGGCTCTTTAATAATTGCTCTGTTTTATTAATGCGTTTAATCTATCAAATTGCTCGCGTTTTGCCATTCATCTCCGCGTTTTTGACGAAAACGTGGGAGAAATGTAAAGTCAACAAAACGTATGATTTAACGTGTTGGTCAATTAATCATGGTTTTGATAATGCGCTAATGTCACAATCTGGGCGGCTGCGTGTTTATAAATAAGGGATGAGATCATAATCACGATAAGAAATTGCTACACGCTAAGAAATTGCCCGAACGATCCTGCACCATGTTGAATTAAAAGCAAAATGTATAAATTCATACTGGAAAGCTTCGCAGACTCCGTAGCACAAGTCGAAGAATCCAGATCACATCTATTGGACGTTCAGAGTGAGACGTCGAAGAATCTGTGTCTGTGTCAATACCTTTTGCCGTGGATTGTTCACTGGCTATCATCCTTGAGAGAAATTACGCGATTAAGATACAGCCTCGAGAAAAGAAGAAAGCTGGACCTGATGTATTCCTCTAACGTGCATTTAGTAGCAGCAGTTCTATTACGCCACTCATAAGGGAATACAAATTGGTGAATACTATCAGTGAACAACCGTGGCTCATATGCTGCTGTTTAGCTCGTCTTCGAGATTTCACTCGTTCTTTCACTTTTTCCCGACCTTCTGCAAGAAGCGGACAATAACCCTGTCAAGATCACTTCTTACTTGAAGTCTATGGAACTCACTGGATCTAAATGCTTTTGTTATCGGTGCTATATGTCAACTAAACTTAGTTGTTCTTTTACAGACAACAACGACTAACAATTTTTCTAGTGATTTTATTGAATGTCTAAACGCTGTTAAATGACCCCTGCGAGGAACGAGATCATGTCGTACTGGTATCTCCTTCTGCTTCAACGTCAAGCGGGCGTCGAGCCGATCGCAGTCTTCACAGCAATGCGGTGTGACTTCAAACGAGCAGTAACAGGTTGGCTTATTGTGTGTGGACTATCGGACAAAATGTGTTGCGGCGGGAAACCCTTTTCAATCCCAGGCAATTAAGGCTTCTGTCTGTAGTCATCTGTAGTAGTATGGAAGTGGAGGAAACGCCTCCCGCTCCACTTTTTCTTCTAGAAAAATCACTGTTATGATTTTTTTTTTCCGCCAGCCACCAGCCATTCGCGCCGCGCGGGGCTAAAAATAATATATACCATGCCTACAGGGGCTGAGCGGCGCGCTGACCCGTCTATTTTACTACGCGCACCTCTCCCGCCGTGGCGTTATGAAATCGCGAATATTAAATCGCAATTGTGCTATTTAGAACTGGATTAGGCCACAGAAGTGCGTCGAGTTTGGAAGTTTTCCCCCCGAAGCATCCGTGAACCACTCCTACTGATGCTACACTTGAACGAAACCGTCGGCAAAATGACACCACTATTTGGGCTATGATAGCGTGAACTTTGGCAAATGCGTTCCCATTGTGCTGCGGTGATTTTGTTGAAAATCGAATCCACCCTCTCCAATTTCCTGTCTGTCTGTTCCTCTCGTTCTCTTTTTCTCCCCTTTTTTCTCTCCTTTACTCTCCCACCCTCGTTTCTCTTCCATTCTTCTCGTCTGTCGTTCGTCTTTGCTTCCACTCTGTTCCATTTTGTTTACACATCTCCACCTCATGCCCGTTTGCCCCCTTTAATCTATTTGTGATATAATAAGTCAAATGACTTTTCTCACCGTACCGCCCAATTTGCATTGTGATATTTGTTTTGTCTATACATATATTTACATGTATATTAATTACTTTTCCGATATATGAAACACACATGCACATATAGCCTCCAAGTTTGTAAAATGGACAGTTGTTTTTTTTTTTTTTAATTGGAAGTGAAAAGGTGCAAAGTCCAGTTTTGACCGCGCTTATGATGTCCTAAATCTAGGTTTGATTAATAATGATGAATAAAAGAAATGTCACTTATTTCGGGGAGGCTGAGATTTTTCTTCTGGATAAGCTGATACTACATATGGTAGGTAAATTCGCTTTACTTGAAAATATGACCCTGTCGGTTTGAATGAATCAAAAGGGAGATATTCCAAACTTGCTTGCTTCGCGACAGATGTTATCTTCGTTTTCAAATGCTAATTCATATCTCTATTGGAAACCTCTGTGGCTTATGAAAGTCGGTGATTTGTCATACTTTTGCTGACCGATTGTCAGTGGCTGGCCATTATGAATCCTCTTATTGATGAACCCAAGACAAACAAACAAACAAACAATGATGACATTTGGCTTAAGAGCTCCGAAACGTCCGTGGCAAAGATCATTATTTGGGACTGCGCCATTTTCAATGATGTGCAAAGAAAAGGGCCCTTTGGGGCAGAGCGAATAGAACAGTATTAATACAAACAAATTGTATCCATTGCATTATTTTGATGTTTTGTCATTCCTTACGTATGATAAACTGAGGACAACGTCGTCGAACAAAGAATTTATGTATATTAAACAGATTGACCCTTGAACACAGACAGGCTAATTAATCGAATTTGATGGGATATGTACATATATATAGCCGTGCTCAAGAAATGCAATACACAGTGTTAAGCTTGTTGAAAGTGTTCTACAAGGTGTCATCTCTTCACAATCTTACGCAGTACGTAACGATGTGCTTTTTATTTCTGTTGTTGTTGTTGTTGTTGTTATTTTGTCCTTTTTTTATTGATAAATTGCAAACGTGATACACATAATCTTAGCAAAACATGTTTGTCCATTGGACATTAGGAGTGTCTGAATCAGAACATCGTAATCAAGAATACTTTTCTTTTTAATTTACGACAGGAAAGATCACTGTTCCCCCGAAAAGTTATAAAGTATTGTTTGAAAAGTAACACGTGTTTTGAAATACACCAATCTGAATAATCCCTTTTTGAGATGAATAGAACTTTGTTCCACAAGGATAGGACCTGTAACAAAGATTGCGTGATATAACAATTCCACCTGTTGAGCGCAGTTCGCTTATCACGCAAGGTGCAGAGGACGCGTTGCCCCGACCAGGCCTGGTGCGGATCGATCGCAGAGATCTTTATTACGCCTCGCGTCTGGGTTTGCCGTCCGACGCCGCGCGATCTTTGCAACCACAATCTCTTTGTTCCCGAAAAACATTCCAAGTCTTAATTGAAATATAGAAGTGGCCCAAGTCTCCCTGTTACCCTTCTATCACCCGCTATAAGCTCTAAACAGCGTCCGAGTCATAATGTTTGCCCTAAAAGCCTGTAATTTTGCCTTGCAATTGTGTATTCTAAGGAGAAAGTTGTGCCGATTTTGTCGGCCATTGTGTGCGAAAGCAGCGTCATGGGTGTGCCGACGGGAGTCCTGTCATTTCGACACCCCACCGTCCGTGCAAGACCCACGGGATGGGTCCCCCCACCTTTGATTGAACACTGTTTTTTGATCATCTCGCCAGGTGGGAGCGATGCTAGATTTGCCTAATTTTATTTGGTTTTCCTCTGAACCGGGCACGGTTTTGGGCCTCGTAGCGAGGTTTTCAAGCCACGCCCGGTTGTTGTGATTCGAGGCGAGGGGGGAAAAGGGAGTGCCCGGCTGCTGGTTAGTTAAAACTCATCGCTGAAATCTTGGTGTTTCAATTTATGCTTGATGAAGAATGAATTGGTAACGAACAAAAGAGGCGTCAGAGTCGTCCTCGTCGATCTGCTCGCCTGGCTGACTGGATGGTCTCGGTTGGTCGCCAAATCTGCGCCGACAATAAGCCAAATGGCAGGCCTTGCCGTCTCCCATGAGCCGTACACAACCCGGGCCCTGTCGTGACGCTCCGACGCTACCAGAGCGCGAGGAAAACCCAAAAGGCAGAAAGTCTCTTGGGTCCACATGTGCGATTTTCGGGTGTTTTGTGGCATTGTTTGGGCCACCAGCCGGGCGGCCGCTTCCTAGCGGCATTAGAGTGTAGAGCAACCAAACCAGGCTTCGGCCGTGATGCCGTTTTCTGCAAACAGCGTCTGGATGGACCAACCACTCATACAGTCACTAACTGGTGGCTAATGCCACAGCCGCGCAAGCGACACACGCCCCCAAAAACATTTATCGTTTTGTTATTTATTTATATTAATTGAGCTATTAGAACAAGCAGTGGCAGGCAGCCGACGATCCATCATGTTCCCCGCTTCACCATTGAAATCAGAACACACGATCGACTTTTGTCCAGGGCGGGCGTCCGGCTAGAAGCGCACGGTTGGCCGCGAGCAGCAGCTGCGGTTCGCCCGTCAAGAGTACGGCGAGCAGCCAGAGAGCTCGCTAAAAAGGTCTGCCAGTTGATATGCCACATAATAATCATCGGAGACACTTATTATATTCAATTGGGGGGAAACAGAGTTCTTTGTTCGACGCTGCACCGTAGTTTTGGGCTTATTACGAGCATATTTGCCGCTCATTACGCCGTGGTGTGACTGAACGGCGAAAAGGCACAGGTTTTATTGAAAGCCAGATATATAAACAAGTGCTCGACGCAGACTGACTCACAACTGAGCTGCCTTCACCTGGCTTTTGCAGGTCCCACTACAGCTGCAATGGACAGACGTCTAGCCTCCCCCGATTACATCAGCCAAGAGATGCTTCGAAACGCTCTCTACGGCAAGTGGTGCGACTTGAACGGCCGAAGTTTACCGGCCGACAGCAACACCCTGGCTCGCCAGCTACTAGAAAAGAAGAAAGGTAAGTCCTAAACTTTTTTTTCTCGTCACACATTTTAGTACCTTTACCCCGTTATCAGAAGAAACCGTCTTTTAAGCAAAAATGACTGACACATGATAGCCTAAATTTCTCAAAACCATTACTTTTTATTCCAAAAAGAAAATGTTCTTTGATAAAGTCTAATGAATTTTGTCAAGTGCGATTTCCTACGATTTTGGGCAATTTTTTATAGCTTTTGATGAGTCAATGGCATATCGACACCCCATAGTTACAGAAAAAAAGAAGCATATAATCAGTCCAAAATGGCACTTACCTCACTGTTTTTTAACCTACGGGAAAGTAAAAACAGCCGTAAATACGAATCTAACTATTTTCCCCACCTGTTGCCGCAAATTAAAAAAAGTTTCCTTGTGCCGAAATTTCGCCACCCAAGGTTGTCGAAAATCGTCAACCAGCAGACAATGGTGATAATAGTCGTCGTTTTGTCTAAGTAACTTTTTAAAAGTCCATAAGTATATCCATTTCATGTATTACCGTGTTTTCTGGACAGCCTGAGTGTGAGTTTCTTCTTTACTATCCACAGCATGCATGGTAGCAGCGTTCCTTAAATGAAATAAATGATCTACAAATGTCATTATAAATTGTTAATATTGTACTTTGGTACATTATTCGCAACGAAAACAAGACCATGCCTCTAACTGGGGCAAAGAGGCTGACATTAGTAAAATATGTCCTGTTTGCAGACTGGGGATCTACCTATACTCAGAAATGAAAATTAAGGTAGCGCATGAATAAACCAGGCAGAAAGAGCATACATTTTTATGCTTGGTAGAGTTTTGCAGGCAAAAAAAGAAAAAGAAAAAGAAAAGAAAAGGAGAGATAGTTTCTATCCGAGATCGTTTGTGTTTCCCTTCTCTTGGACGCGCATGCAGTCGCGCACACTTTCGATGTGACCCCTCCCACCCGGTACGTGCATTGAATAAAAGCTTTGAGATCAAGTGATGCGAACAGCGAACAAATCAACGCGTCCAAATCGGCTTCAAAGTATATTTGAGAAAGCTCCCTGCTTTTTTGTTCCTGGTCGTCGGGACGAATAATTGTTTCTGAAAATGAAGTCAATGTAGCGGCTCCAAAGCAGATATATTATTCATGTCAAGGAATAACACGCCTCAGGCGTCCAAAGCGACGTAGTCATATCTTATGGTCGTTTAAGCAAACTTATTGTAACTGATATGGTCTGGTCTTTTTCACCTGTAATAATGTCCGCCTCGATCCACCTGCTGCCCAGGCGCAACGTGCCATTCCCTATTTTTGCGGGCATGACCAAAAACCTGTATTTATATTGTAATGCCGGCATTGCAGCGATCAGATGTGAGTGGGGAAAGGGGAGCGTCTTAAGAGATGTAATCTACGATTACGCTCGTTCTTCTCGCAATGTGAATTAAATTAGCGGGAGTAGCGTATCCTGGAGCAAGTTTGCAGGGTGTTTGTCGTACAACCGTTATCTCCCGACCAGTTCAGTTCCATAAGTCTTTGTCTGACAAATCCGAACATCAAACTCAGCATATTCTGGAGACGAGGGTAGAAAGGGCAGCCAGCCTTACTAAGCCTCTTGTGGTGGCGGTCCGAGTTACATGCCTGCACCTCCGCCCTACCCAACTCCGTTGAACAAGTTGTGGGCAGACACAGCGCTACTGTGATAACAATTTCCAGCCATATAAAGTTTTACGACGGCAATGTGATTCATCGCCCGTCCTTCTTGGCTAAGATTTTCGCAGGCAGAAATTCGGGGCGTGGGAGTACAACGACAATGCCGCGCCAAAGCAGAGGGGCGGGGAAGCCGGCATTGGACTCGGTGGTAAAACAATATCGTTTTCATTGCCATAACTTCAAAACAAAGGAAAATGTTCATGGACACTGGGAGCATATGGTATCTAACTTGAAGCTGTTGAATGCAAATTGACTCCGCAGCCATGAGTAAAGCCAAATGTACCCCAGCGATCATTGGAGGCCATGTGACTCTGACCCACATCACTTGTTACATTACAACACGTTTGTTCGCTATTGATGCGCAACAGTGGTGGTCGCCACAGATGCTGAAATGAAATAATAACTCGTGATTCGTATCATGCTGGTGATACGTTCCTCGCTGTTAAATCCTGAGCAATTCTTGATTACTGACAACTGCTAAATATCTAGTAGTATATATTTTGCTCTCATAAATATGAATATTTTAACCTACAAAATGATGTGCGTTTTGTTGTTATTGTTGTAGTTGCTGTTGTAGATTAAATTCAGATTGGTGTTTATATGGATTTGATGATATTTCACAAATCATTGCACTGTATGTTCAGGGATTTGTTTCTTTTTTTAACGCTAAATACGAAAAACAATTTCTTCAGAGAAGATGTATCGGAGATATCTCTTTCTTTTTCTTTAGATATTTACTTTATTGGGATGATGGCTAGCACCATCCGGGTGTTTGGGAAGCTCGTCGATGGTTTCACTAACTTTCTGTTCTGTTGTTTTGAAAGCTGTAACGAAATTGAAAAAAAAAAGATAATGAAGAATATCAAACTGGCAAATATCAGTCCACTAGCAATCAAGTTCTTTAAAGGAGAGACGCTTAATATTGTTAACTCGTAAATCTACATTAACAATTACAATTTATACCTTCTGTAATCGCTTTGTTGTGTAATGTTTGATATAACATGAATAAACATCTCCTGCGTGTTGATAAAAAAAATAAATATGCGTGCATATATATCCTAAAATTGTCTGTCACTTCATGTTCATATCATTTTATGAATTAATGCGTTAATGACTACTGCTCATGAATTCATCCGTGTTGGCCCATTCTTAATGATTCATATGCCATCTTATCATTGGTCATGCCCCTTTCCACGGGAATGGTTTTTCAGTGTTTCAAAAGAAAAAAAGTCTTTTCACCATTTTTAAATCAGCTAGCATTACATACTTTGAAGTTTTTGTTGTTTTTTTCGCGAAGCGCAGTCTCAAAACATGTCTATCCAAAGCCTATCGTTTTCATATAATTAGCTGAAGCGCTGACGCCCACTGAACATGACGTCATCAATCTCTGCGATCAAACCCCATAGCACTTAGGAGGCAGTCATCACTGTAGAATAGTATTGCAATATCTTTCCAGTGTCGGTCCTTTTAGGAAAGAGGACCGACGGAGCGAGTTTGCAGAAAATAAGGACGCTGAGCGAGGCGGCAATAGATATAGAAGCATCTTTACAGATGAAGCCTACCAAGATTTATTTTTTTGATATTAGTTACCTATGTTACGTAATTGCAATGACGTCACGCGTGTTCTTACCACTTCAGAGCAATTTGTGTCGTGTGGTTTCGGAATCATCCTTTCAAATTTCGAAATCATATGGGAGGTGAGGTTTTTCGTGAGTGATGGTCTTCAAAGTCTTTTGGTGCGAACTTTTATTAATTGGCTGCAGCACATTTCTTCATATGACAGAACAAGATGACGTCACCCTACATGTTACGTAATAAGATCTATAGGTATGACCATAATTGTTATTTATTTTTGTACATGAAGGTTGACCATAGGTGAAGAAAAGAAGACATCTTGATCGAGCTGTTTTTTCTACTTTTTCGGAATTAAATAATTAAATACATGACGAACGCATTTTCTCATGGTCTGACACTTGCTTGTTTCCACACGAAATTAGAGTTGGCAAGAGGAATGACGTCACCACTATGGTTACGTAATACTGTATGGTCGAATTGACAGTCATTACTCAAATAAATGTTAGAAAGATCAATTTACAGATGTGATCAAGGAAATTGAGCAGCAAAGTTGACCAAAACATTATTCTCTGGCGCTTTTAGAATTAACAATTTTCCCGATAGCATGGTTCGCTATGACGTTCTCGAATAGTCCAACTAACTGTTATTACGTCACCATAGTTGTTACGTAACACCGTGTCATTTGTCACACTCAATATAAGCCTGAATCTACAACGCAATACCCTTTCTACGTGTAAAAGCGATTTTAAGACCCAACACAACTCTGAAATATATTTTTACAGTTTCTTTTTCCAAAAATATCATGGAAAAAAGCGAATTTCGACCAGTAATTGATTCTGAAGTAAGTGAAGGCACATGTCATGACGTCACCCGAGTTGTTACGTAATCTCCTACCCGCATAACCCCTCCAAAAGCATATGAATGTGTGAATTTGAGTTTTTACGACATGTTTATTGTACGAATGGTTCTGTATCATCGTTTTCTTGTCAATTTCTTTCCATTTCTAAAATATCTTCTTATTCCTTGGTTTTGTCACCATTTTCCATAGTTTTCATATTAGAGGCACGGTACCTGTGACGTCACCGTCATTGTTACGTAATAAAACATCACAGAAACCACATCAAAGGAACGTGGTTGAAATTACAGATTATTGTCATAAGTGTAGACCACTGGACGTGATCTGAATCTTTCTCCATCTTTTTTTTTTTTTTTAGATTACGTTTCTTATATGTTGAAATTCCCCGCTCTACCCCATTTCTGCAATATTGCAATATCAGTGCCATGATACTTGTGACGTCACCATCATTATTACGTAACATAAGGTCAAGTAGCCTATGTCAAGTTGGTACAGATTTAAACCTGACGTATTGACGTAGGCGTAATGGACTTTCAATCACTTGTTTTATTTCTCATTTGTTTTTTTAAGTCGCAAGATTTTTTTTTTACCTTACGCTGCTGCTCTATCCACTCTACAGTGAGTAGGATTTCAGAGCTATGTGAATAATGACGTCACCACTATGGTTACGTAATTCTAGGTGAAACAAAGTCAATCAAAACCCTATGGGATTAAATGTATTACAGTGACGTACGCGTAGGATACTCACATTCCTGACTATCAATCACTGCTCATTCTTAAATCAAAGTTTATCATTGGCAACATTGACTCGTGTACATATGCTCTACAAGCAAAAAGAAGATTTAAGCTTTTGACTAGGTAACAGTGACGTCACAAAAGGCAGTTTGCTGTTTTTGAATACGTAATATGTGTTAATACAAAGCTATGCGCAATGAATTTCAAGGTGATATCTATATCACATGAAATCAATCTATTTATCATTGATTTTTCCTGGTATCATCTAAAGGATTTCTTTGAGTTTTTGAATGTTTGAAAGAGATAAAAAGTCAAATCTAAGTCTTCATAGAGATGAGCCTTGACTAATTCAAAATTAATTATTCAAATTAGACATGCTATGATGTGGTGTAACCAGTATTTGCCTTTGCATAATAAACAGGGCTGTGTTTTCCGTTTTTTGAAAGGAACTGAATGTGATGTTTCAATACTATGCTCAAGAATAAAAAATGCAACATTTAGAATGAAAAGATTTCTAAAAGTGGTCAGTTCGACAACCATTTTTCATCACATTTTCATGCCATTTTACAAACTATGTCTTATGTAATTTACTTGATTACGTAATACGTGTGAGCCACTAAGGAACAAGTCAGTGTGATCCAACTTGCAAACTGTATTTTCATCATCCCATCGAAAGTATTTCAACATTATCCTAATTCTACTTGATGTGAGCCGGTCATCTGTTAAGCTGTCTTTACAATGAAGACATGACTTCGTCACCCTCAGAAGCAAAGGTCAGAAATGAAACAAGCATCTGAGTTATTCACCCTCATTGATTACGTAACACATAATAGATAGAAGCAAAAATATTTGATTGGTTGATTAGTTTGTGTCACGATACTCTTCAAATATTTTGCACTTCAGGCGATTTCTGTTGTAACTCTCGTAGTAACGAGCTGATTAAAATTGTATTTTAGAATAGAGGAACTGCAGTGGATAGTGACGTCGTTGAGAAGTCGTGATCACCTGTTTGTTTTACACATCAACACAACAGCTTGTGTTGTGAGTGTTACATCACATCAACCTCCCACCTTAACTCACCCTGTTTGAAGTCTAATAGAACGAAGATTATATCTATCCTTTATAATTCTTCTTCCCTTTCGACATACCAAATTCTTGAGTTTGGATCTATTCAACATTCGTGGAATTTGTAAGTGATATTGTATAGGAGTAAAATTCTTCAACCCTGTTAATTTGAAAAGTTACGAGTTGAGCGTCACTTCATATGATCATTCAATTCTCTTGAAATTTATAAGAGCACATGATTGGAGTTTTGATCTTCGTAATGAATGATTTCACACCTCCGACCAAATTACTTTGAACGATGCATTTCTTGAAATTCATTCTTCTTTTGTTTTTGTTTTTAACATTTAGCTCTCTTGCGGCTTAGAACCAACAAAACAAAGACAGTACAATTTCGATATTTTTCCTTACAATACAGCGTCGTAACAAGCAGCTTGAATGGAACATTAACAAGCTATGCTAACGGGGAGTTTGCTGCGGGCAGAAGAGGCGCGAACACGCCTTGGGTCACATTATCATAATTAATTCCATAAAAAAGTGCGATATCGTCCGGATCATTACATTTGTAACGTCCATGAAATAATAGCTCATGAATCGCGACGATAAACAGATGAAGACTGTATAAAATAAATCGCGCAAAGTGAAAATCGCATTTGATGACATGTGGGGGAGAATCTCTCTGATTATCCTAAAAAGTTTTTTTTTTTTTTTTTAGCACATTAATATTTTTTCCTTCTTCTTCTCTGGATGAGTAGATGGTACGTGACTTGTCGGGGGAGTAAACAGATACGAAGTCCCAACCCCCATCTGGACTGTAAAAAGAGCGCCAAACAAAAAAAGGCAAAAAAAAAATCCCCAGTCTCCATATGCCGTCTGCTGGTGCCGGAGTTTCCCGAAACAGATGGTTGAAGCAGTCGCTACAGTGACACTGCCGATTCTCTCTTCTGCTCTCTCTTCCTCTCTCTCCTCCTCTTTTTCTCTCACTCTCCCACTCTCTCCCTTTCTATCTATAAATCTCTCTCTCTTTATCTATCTCTCCCTTCTCTCCTTTTTCTTTTTTCTTCCTCCCTCTCTCACTTTCTATTCTCCCTCTGTATCTCTTTACTCCCCTCCCACTCCGTCTCTCTCTCATTTTATCAAACTCCCTTGCCCCATGTGCCCTTCCTCTCTATGACGATCCATTTTGTCCCTCTGCTTTTGCTTCTTTCCTAATTACTCTGGGGTTGTGTGGGGTTTTTTTTTCAGTCTTACACATTTGCTGCCCCAAATTCCCTTCCAATCTCCGTCTTGCACTTTTTGAGATTTCCAAGATTCCTTTCCTCTTTCCTATGAGAGTGATTGCAAGTGTCTATCACTTTAATCCCGTGTATCGAGAGAGAATAAGAGAAAAAAGAGGGAGAGAGGAAGAGACCTTTGGCTCTTTCCGAAGCATCAGTGACCACAGATAACGACCATGTTCTGATTTCTGATCACTCAGAATATACCGGTGGTGAATTTGTTCCGTGCACAGAGGCTTTATATCCGACGTTCGTTTTCGATCGAACAGATTTTGCATAAAGGATGTACAGTCCTTTGCTGTTTAGGTTGATTCCTTCTTTAATTTCATTACCATCTCAAAAGAGTGCGTATTGCGCGCTAACGACCAATAAGATGAGAGATGTAATCAGAGGCGCGCGGCAGTAGCAGCAAACAATCGCAAATCACCGCACCGGCGCGGATGAGACGTGTGGGGAAGAGCCGTTACAAGTGCACCGTACTCCCTTCGTCAATTTGATGTAATAAATGCTTATTACTTGCAAATATTCTGTGCTATGGAGAGAGTAGCAGAAAGGGAAAATAGAGAAGAGAGGGTGACACGGTAAAAGTGATAGAAAGGGGAGAGACAGAGGAATAGGGAGGAAGACAAGCGAAAAGAAAAAGGAAAAGGAAACGTATGCGATCGCATGGGGTGCTTGACAATAACGCATCATATTAGTGAAGCGGGCTGAAACACGAAGATGATTTCTTTTGTTGCTCCAAACGGTCGAGTTAATGATGCGAGACTTATCACAAAACAAGGCGTTGCTGCCGTTCAGTGCTTACAAGTCTTGCCAAAGAGACACACTATACACAGATCGCCTCAAAACCAACGACTTTTTTGTTTTACGTTTAAATTACCGGGTCCTTTTACATTTTTTCTTCTGCTTTTGTCGCTGATCGAAGTGATTTTTCACTTCGCCAGTGTGTGTGTGTGTGTGCGTGTGTGTGTGAGAGAGCAACTTGACCGCGCGTGTTCATGTGCGTGCGAGGCATTGAGCGCACGCGCGCTCTATTACTAAAGCAAATCGACTTGTACCCTTCCTCCTTTCGTTTGGTGATAGGAACTGTGAGGAAAAGACATTCTGTTATCTTGTTCTTATCATTTTTTTTTTCTCTCTCTCTCTGTGTACGTGAGTGTGGGTGACCGCCGCGCCGGCCTTCGGTTCTGCATCGGCCACACGCAAAACTGCTCCTCTACAAATCGCTTTCTAACTTATTCCACCCACCTGCTAAACAACACCACACATCAACTCGCTGCGGTCAGCATCGGATATCCATAAACTCATAATTTTTCCTCATGCCTCTCCCTGGGCCCCCCCCCCCCCCCCCGCCCCCATCTCCTCCTCCTCCTCCTCCTCCTTCCCGGTCCAGCATGACCCATCAACATCGATTGTTTGCTCCCACACACCTCTATCGACAAACCCCCATCACTGACAGAGCCCCTATCTATCAGAGAGTGTTACCCTTATTCATTGTTTCGACGTACGCGTTTTGCCAACGTCACGTACGAACATTAGCACTACATGTTTGCTCTATCAATGGCAATTGGAAAGGGGTGTGCCTATAGGTTGAATAAATACGACAAACCTAATTCAGTTCTGAGCTCCTGCTGAAGCCAGAGTCCGGATAGTAATGGTGAGAAGACAGATATACGAGAGAGTGTGTCAGTAAGAAAAAAAAATGAAACTAGGTCTCTCTGGTCAGTAACGGTGGTAATGCCATAAAAAGTTACTCGTGGAAGAAAATGAGGTTGATGAGAAATAAAGAGGGACGCAATCTCGAGCAACCGGCCAGTGCATGTATCTAAAAGGAGAAGAAAAAAAAAAACAAACACGAACCTCTCGTGAATGCCCTCTATGTGCACACATGTGCGTTTACGTTTAGCTCCCTCAACGACAATTACTCAGCAACAGAAACTTGTGATGTTTCCTGATAAATGCGTTGTGAATAACAGTTTATGAGTGTGACGATGCTAGAAATTACGACGTTGCCCTAATTCCGAGCTAGACAATGCTTATTCGTGTTCAGTGTAAAAATTATTGGTTAGTTCTACCAGTATTTTTTTTTTTATTGCTGCTCTTCGCTCGAATACTACAGTGTGTTCTGTATCTTTTTTCATGAATGTCTTGGTATCTTTTGGTGGGAAATTAACATTGTTATTGATGTTCGACATCATAGTCACTAAACCTGACTACTACTACAACAGAGTTCGTGGAAGACACGAAAATGCTCGTATTTGTAGTTAATCCATCTTATAAACACACTGAGACAGGATCGTATTGTACTGTGCCCGATGATGTGAATTGTTCTGCTAAGCATTTTCTAATTTTTCGTTTCACAGGCTACATAACAATATCACTAAACCCCACGTTCGACTTACGTCGCTAGTTGCCTAGCGTTGGAAATTGGGTACATGGACATGATTTACCCCTACGTCACCTATGACTTGTACTCTTTACTCTATATAGCTACGTGCACGCAATCAAGACGAAAAATGGAAACAAAAGAGTCGACGATTCTCACCGCTTGGTGTGCAAATTTGCGTTTATGTGTAAAGGGGTGTTTTGATTTTATACCAAAGATGCCATTATTGTCAGGGAATGTGTTGCGGGCAGCGTTTAAATGACTGATTCGTAAACTCTTTGCTCTTTCCAGATGATCGTTGTTGTTTTTTTTTTTCTTCATGCGAATATATAAGCAATAACCCTTTGACAGGACTTCGGGAGTTACGAGATTTTGTTTTGATTTTGATCGACAATTGCGGAGGAAATTTATGAGCTGACACAAGTCTTATCATAACGCAGGTCGTTTTGGCCGAAGATGGCGCTCTCGTCATTGGCCAATTAGTTCAATTAAAATCTTATCGTCTCGAAATATCACTTATCCTACGGTGCGACAACAATTCTTAACAGATGGCGAGTCCTTTCCTAATCAGTTTTCACCCTGCAAGGAAGATGGAGATCAATAAAGTGCCCGTGTGAAGGAATCAAGGGTTGCACAAGTCACCACTTCTAAAAACAATACGAGGTATTGTCCACGTGGCCGGGCCGCCAGCGAATCCATCGGGGAGAGCCTATCCGCACGGCAAAGTTTCGGGACGTTCTACCGTCTCGACACCGTAAACAATCACACGTGCTCGTCCACTTGCAAAAAGAAAAGTCTTGGACCGTGGTGTTATGACAAGTACCCGCCTGATTGTGATTTCATGACGCTTAGCTGACCAAGTATACGTAATGGTGCTCGTCTGATGGACAAAACAAACTCCCTTCACGCTCAGCGGACCGTGGTATGGACACAGGAGAAAATCACTGACAGCATATCCATCTACAAAGCAGCGTTCTCAAAGAGGGGTTTGAGAAAGGGAGGAAAATGCATGATCTTTTAAGAAACGGAAAAGACAAACAAGACTCTACAAAAGAGGCAATAGACGGTATCTCAGTAGGTAGTCGTGACATACTGTGAATAATCAAGTACAAACTTGCCCGAAAAATATAAACATGTATATAAAGGAAGAGAAAATCATAAGAAGCCAAAGAAACACAAGCAAAAGGCGAAAATGTGCGTTTCATGACCCTCCCCCGTGCATAACTCAACAAAGAGGGCGGGCTAGCACAGCTGAGTCCCAAACAAAAGACTCGTCGAATCGCAACGTGATACGTGGGAAGAGATTTTGGCGAGGTGAAACACATGAGATGTCACAGGACTTCATGATGCGCTGTCATGGTAACCAAACCCAACACCTTCTGTTTGGAGTCATACACTCTTGGGTGCGTGAATTTTTTTTAATCACCATTCCAGGTTGCAATGCGGAGGCTTAAGTTAGTTGTATAATATACACGTATTTTAAAAGCAGTAATTGTAAAACCTATCGTGTCGTCCGGACAATATTTGATTTAGCACTGATTGTGATCGCGGAATATAACTGGTTCAGACGCAGGACTTCACGTACTCACGTGTCCACTGGAAATGTTGTTAAGATGTCGGCTGATCATGTGCGAAATGTCTGAAGTTTGAGAATAATAAAAACATGTTTATAAAGGTCACCTAAAGAAGATAATAATCACAGTCGTCTTTTATGGGGATGGGGTCTTTGAAATATGCCCATTAACATCTGAAAAACTCTGAGAGGAAATTAAATGAGGGATGATTATATTGATCAGTTTGTCCCGATGGTCATGTGGTTGCTGTGGGAGGTTTTCCTGCATTTTTATATAATTTATATTGTTGTTCTCGTAGAAGTGATTTCTCATGATTACCACATAGTTTGTCTTCTTTTTAACAGCTTCTCTTTCTAGTGTTACTCTTCGCGCTTCTGTCTTAAAATTTTCATTGCAAATTCATCTTGTTATTTTCTGACAATCTAAAGACCCCTGCAAAATGTCGCGCTACCTGCTCAGTGCGAAGGTCGGTACGGACGCTGACGTGCAAGTTTATTGAACTTCGTTGCGCTGCCTTCTCCACGGGGAGTCCACATGACCGTGGAAATACTCGTGGCATAACGCAACAACTTGTAGTGAGGTGTGCGTAGGGTAGAGCCGCACGCAACGTGTGCATTCGTATTAAAAGATGCTTTTGTTAAAAAAAAAATGCTCCACGGTATCGTGTCGGAATATTTACATCGCCTTTCATTTTGATCTTAAAGCGTGTTTTTGGTCATTGCCGAGTGTAAATAGTCATCAAAAAAAGAAAATCATGATCATGTACATAGCTTACTGTGGGATATTAATAATATGCACGTGAGCCTCCAGCAAACAAACAAAAAGGAAGCTTTTTCTTTGCCTGGACAAGGAGACTAACAATTCTTATGAATGTAAAAACAGGAAATGTGTACATAGACGGCTCGCAAAAAATTACAACGTTTGAACCATTAGCGACAGCAGCTGCATATTTGTGTGTGTCAGTGTGACCAACGCCAATCATTCTACTTGTTTCGCTTGCAGAAAAAAAAGATATTAAGTTATTGCCATCATTAACAACGAGAGCAGCAAAAACATGAATATGCAAATTCCATCGCCTTTAATTATTTCCCTCCAGTTGTTTGTTTAAATTTCCTTCCTGAGTCACGTTCGCGATCGTTATCGTATCCAATCTCGCTCAGCAATCTTTCACGTCTTTGTGTTGCGTCAATTGTACGAATTGGCAATAAGGGCATAGGACACAGAAAGTAACATGGTAAATATAACCAAACTAGACCAGTTAACAAGTAGTCTTTGTTACCAGACTCTATTTTGTACCAACTCGTCGTAAAAACCACTGCATCATTGTCTCTGAAGACCGGTTAGACGCGAACTACGAAATTCATCATTCGAGAACAGGATATTGAACCGGATAGTTGGAAAGTCGAGTGGTAGTCATTGTCAAATTACACTTTATAGAGATTTCATCCTTGCTTTAATGTAAGTGACATGAACAATGCCAGACTACAAGCTTACGTACATCTGGAATAGATGCGTTTTCCCCACGCTTGCCGCCATTGACAATCTTGTGGGCACTTCCTGTCGAGTTGGTACGCTCTTAGTTGTACACTCATTTTTGTCCGTACCACCGACGCGTCTCATTGAGAATTGCGTAATTAATATCAATCATATCACAATGATAATCATATATAACAAAGGCATATTATGGCCTATGTGCTACATGTCAATGATTAAATCACATAGATCATTCCTTCTACTTTCTCTTTAAAGGGGATGGCTAGTAACTGATCAGTGGGAATCAGTGGGAATGCTGGGGGATGATTGTTCCAATCCTTGTGGGATTCATTTTGAGAGTACATTATATATATTTTGTTGTGTGAAAATTATTTGCTTCAGAATGGTCTCATATTCAAGTAATGTGCAGTTTAATGTTTCCAGGTTAGCATGCCTGTACAGTGACGGGGCATTAAACTGCACATTACTTGAATATGAGACCACTCTGAAGCAAATAATTTTCACACAACAATAGATATATTATATATATATATATATATATATATATATATATATATATATATATATATATTGTACTCTTAAATAAATCCAACAAGAATTGGAGCAACCATCCCCACGCATCCCCACTTATTCCCACTGTTCAGTTACTAGCCATCCCCTTTAATGGCCGATGATCTCACAGAAATTCAAACAAACAAGGAGAAGTAGTATTATGGTAGATTTGAGTCTCAGTAATGTTGTTTCATCATCCTCAAAGTTCAATCTATTTGTATTTTTTCAAGTCAAAACTAAGATTCATATCGATCTTGGTTATATCACAAAAATGGGAGCCTCAGTCATGTGCATTTTGCACTGACAGGTAATTTCGGATTATTTCTTTTTTCTACAGCTACCTGTTTTACGCAATATGTCGTTATTTTCAGAATAATATTCGCCACATAAATTCACCTGTTTAAAAAAAAAATCGAAGGTGATATCACAGGTATGTTGAACCAGTACAGGAAAATGGTTTCTGTCTGTGGTGTCCAATTTTCAGGCATGTCAGTTTTATAAGAATGAAGGGATTTTTCTCCCAACAGTCTAAAACAAACAAACAAACAAACAAACAAAAAAACAAACAAACAAAAATATTTGTCATTTCTAAGTTGCACTGAATACCGTTACGGCGGAGAGCTCCTCGAGCAAGAAAGTGGATTATAATCTCGTATTCTGGTTTCGCACTTTTTTTCTCCAAGAAAACGTTGAATACATTTGGCTTCTTTGAGTTTACTTGCTACAGACATAAAATTATGCTAGCAGCGATTATCATAGCAACAACGAATCGGCGTTCATAAATCCTCTTTACACTACAGGTTGCTGTCATTGTGTGTTACTATTAAAGGGATTCGATCGGACATACGGCCGGGATCTATTGTCGTGTGTTCAATTCGAAATGAAGAGTACCTTCCAACGGGCATAACAAATACACGAGTAAGACGATTGATATGATTAGCTCACATTCGAAAATTCATAACCGTCATTCATTTTACATGCTTTCGCTCTATTCCACTACTATTGCTCTCCCTCCCTCCCACCCCCACCCCTCGTCTAATTGTGACAGCGGACCTGTAGCGTAACTACATTGCTTAAACCGGGAAATTAAGTTCTACATATTTTATGCAGCATTTACTTTCACTTTCGACGCGTTAGCCGTGCGGGAGAAGGACGCCTGGCGGAGCGGTAATTATGGATCGCTGGGGGTCAAGTGTACTTCGCCAAGGTCATGGCAGAAACGACACGTAGTCTTTACACCACATTCATTCAGACCTCGCCTTGCTCCTAGAGATGGGCCGCGTGGGGCCCGCGATCTGTTGTGCGCGTGTCGTGTCCATTTAATGTTGTTCGCACGTATTACAGATGACATAGGCTATGTGTTCTGCGCTACCCAATCCCGTTTGACTTCACCGAGCCTTCTCTGCCCCACACTTTTCACTCCCCTCAACCCCCTCCAAAAAAAAAAAAAAAGGGGGATATAAGTTCATACCCATCCCTCCCTTGCTGTACTTCGCATATCTTGGCAAATGCCTCGTGTATAGAGCAGCCTTGCTTTCAACAACTTTTGCATGTTGTGAGAAATAAGTAATCCTTTAATTTATGTTTTAGTTTACTTTACTCTAAAGTAAAAGTTCAACGTTTTTGCATACATCCGTAAGTAAAAAGTTGTCCATAACAACTAGAAAAAATAGAAATCGTACGCAACTATATGATCATAGATCCAAGAAAATCTTAAGAACTTGCATACAAGCATATTACATGTAATAGGTAAAGCATTAAATTCGTGATGGTGGCGATACCAGTGGCAAGCAACTCCCTTAAAGGGATCGTACAGTTTTGGTTGAGATCTAATTTCAAGTTTCTAACATTTTTGGTGAGATAATGAGAAACTTCTTATGAAATATGAAAGAGCATGTAATTCTATAAGGAATTCAACGTTTATTTGATGAAAATTGGTTTTTGAATAGCTGAGATATCCCAAAAAGAGCGATTCTAATAAAGTGTGGGACCCCACACTTTATTACTATCTCTTTGTTTTACTTTGTTTTTGGATGTTTCAGTCATTCCAAACCCGATTTTTATCAAATAAACTGTGAATTCCTCTTAAAATGGTATGCTATGTACTATATCATAAGTGTTTTCTTGGTATCTCGCAAGAAGTTAAAAGCCCAGTTCTCATCTCCACCAATACTGTACCATCCCTTAAATGCCCTATTGCTGTCGAAATTCGACAGCACCGTCGAAGTTGCGCAACCATGTATGTAATGCGTGTGTGTGCGTTTTTATGTACGTCTGTGTTTGTGCGCACGAGTGCAACCGGAAAGAGTGTAAAATGAAACAAGTCAAAACAGACAAACATACTCTTCTGAAAGACATACTGAAAACAGTCATATCATCGATATGATCGATCGTTACTTGAATATCTGCCATAACTATAATGCTTACCATGACCTGATATTGAGGTGGATTTTTTTTTTTTTGTTGTTCTAAGAACTGTTGAGCTTTTCTGGATGTTGGCGGAGGGTGTTCACCAACAACGCACATCTCAATGACGTATGCACTACGTCATGAATCTGCTCGGAAGAAGGTTCGGTTCATAGTGTGCTGTATTCACAATTATGATAGCCTTTTGCAAAGGCAGCTCGCAATGAACTAGCATACTTCGGGCGGTGGACTCGCGCGCACACAACGTTCGCTACCCTCGCATCTCTCCGGTCGCGCGCTGTGTGTGCGTGCTGAAATTATAGTGAACTGCCTTTGCAAAAGGCTACAATTATGACTGCTTCATTGGCAAATTTAGTGAACATAAGTAATGGCTCAGTCACATAGAGCATCAGATTCGATTCTTTCCTATTTTCTTTCTTTGTCTGAACAACTTTAAGGCAGCCCGTCCCTTATTCTTTCTTTAGTGAGATCCTCCCCTTCTTCTTCCTATTAAAAATACCAAAACAGACAAAGATAATAATCATCTATCGATGTTGCTGTTAAGAGCGAAACCCTGCGTGGGATTCCAGTGGATTAAATATATGAAGTCGCTCGATCTTTCCCTCTACCTCCTTCCCTCTGTCTGTCTGTCTGTCTGTCTCTCTCTTTCTCTTGCAAAACAAAACACACAAAACACAACAAAATAAAACAAATACAAAATAATACAAATAAGGAATACACTATTCAATGTTTGAGCACTGCCCTCAACGCCAACAATTACTGCGATCGCTCCTTGCGCCTTTGAATTTTTCGGCAGTCGCGAAACGGAACGCAGCCGCCTTGTTCATCGGACTACATATTTCCATGTTGTCACAATCGATTGAACTTTTCCACTTCACTTAACTATTTTCATATCGGGAACGAATCATTCATAATTTTCTCTCTCGAACAGTCCCTTGCTTTCAAAAAGAAAGAAAGAAAGAAAGAAAGAAATCATGTAATATGGTAGACCCGGCTGGCAGACGCGTCACCTATGCTCTCGCTGTCTCTCGTTCGCCACGAGCTTCAATGAATGGCGTCATGATTAGACATTGTACTATTATAGTGCAGCGCATTGCTCTCTCAGTGTGAACTCGGCCCTACATTATAACAAACTTAGAATTTGTGTGCCCTGCTCCTACCTCCTATCTCAAGAAATAATATAAAGGAGAGAGGAAGGCCAACTTTAAGACTGGAAGCATCTTCCCCACGTTTATCCGTTCGACGAATAACCAGGTCTGTTAAAGACGTGATGCTTCAAATTCTGTTTACAGTCAGAAGGACTCACCCACGTGTCACCAATAGGAATTCTGAAGGTAGACAAGCTGTAGAACGTGTTCCCTCCAAAGTCAGCTGTGACACAAATGATAATAACGCACCAGAAATTCAATTCAATTCAATTCTCAAATGAAATGCTCAAAGTCTTATCGTCATAATAAGAGCAGCAGCAGCAGCAACAACAACAACAACAAAGAGACAACCATTGCATTTTAAAGATTCCCTGAACAAAAGCGTGAAATTATGATAGACCTGAAAAATGGAGAATCGGCAAGAAAACCGACAAAAGAAGAAGACTAGAGCGCAATGATATCGAATATCATAACTCGCCCCCACGTAACATGAGTAAGGAGTCAGACCGAATTATCGTTCCGAGATTCAATAAATATTTACCATCCTCCTGCGGCGAGTTAACCGATACCGCGAAATTTTGTCGTGGTACAGACAGCGACCCGGGAAAAAAATGATAGCAGGGTTGTTTAAATGGCCGAAGCAAATTGACAATGACACCTTATTGGTTTGTGTCACACATGAGAAGACAATTCGGACAAAGACAGCAACAGAGCTTAAGAAGAAGAAGAAGAAGAAGAAGAACAACAACAACAACAAAAGAATAGGAAGAAGAACAAGTATAAGAACAAGAACATCAAGTAAGGAAAAAAGAAAAAATAAGGAAGACGGGAACATGATTAAAAAAAACCAATGATAGATACGGATTGACAGGAAGGAGAAAAAGAAAAATGTAGAAGGGAAGAAGTAATGATATTATTTTCATTCGTGTAAGTCTGTTCGTGAGAAGGGAAACTACAAAATACTAAAAAAAAAAAAATGATAATTGCTACAATATCAAAATAACAAAATCCACACGATAACACTCTAATATACCACACATTCATGTAACTTCAATGATCTACTATTATGCCTTATTTGTCACAATATGAGCAACATGGACTGTACACTCTTGAGCAATTTCATCTTAACCTTAAGACCTTAAAAAGAAGAAACGAAAAAGGACAACCGAAGAGACTGGAAACTAAAACTTCCTTTAATTTCCTTCGAAATGCGCCCAACCAGCATGTCTGTCCCTTGTTATTGTGCCGCGGCATTATCCCCGTACGTGAAGTTTACAGCATGAGATATCCCCTTATGTGATCGGACCAATCATGTTCTTTTGTTAGAATGTCATTATCACCTCGAATATCGCTGACGCTGTACGAAGCCTTTGTTCGAAATGACGTATTTAAGTGTTCCTCTCCTCGTAAATGTTGCATTTTTTTTTCTTTCTCTCTCGCTTGTTTCAATGATTAGTATAGACCTAAGGAGCAGCGCTTCACACAGAGGAAAAACAGTAGTTCTTGTGCAAAGATGATGTCTATGATATCCATATGCCATCAAAGGTAGCAACGTGTACTAGTTCATCGGTTTTTGTTCATAATAATGACACCCAAACTGTTCTTCAAAATACGTTCTTGTAAACGGCCTCTGTGATAATGAAATGATCGAGAGAATATTGATGACTTTTGAGAGAGTGGTTGAATCATAATCATTAATGTTCATCACGGGGTAAGTGAGATTATAATTCATTGCGCTCTGGTAGTTCAGACTGGAATAACCGCGATAACTACATCCTCTTTCACTCTCTACTGTAGTCACACAATGTGTAGAAAATCTAATACCCTACAAGATCTCCTTAAATGTGATAAAAAAACCCTGAATGATATTTTCAACGATTAAATTCAGATGATTTAAGAAGACAAGTTAATAGAGGAAATAATTGGCACCATTTAAATTCACATATTTGGCATGTAAAACTGTTTACTTGCTCCCTTAAAGGTCGTATATCCCTTATGGGAAAAGTCACGAACTTTTTTCTTCTTTTTTTTTCCTTTGAAGAATGATGGCTCCTAAGATCGTGTATGAAATCTTATAGTAATACGCCCATAGTTAAAAAAAAAACAAACAAAAGAAAAAATAAAGAAATGAAAGACTAACTCAATGTCACCCGAAAATACTCTCCATTTTCATACCGGTAATAACTGTTGGAGTTTTCTTCGGGGTCCGAATAAATTCACCGGAATTCTGTGATATTGCTTTCCCAGTCATTATAGAAGTTTTAATAGTTTTATTACTCTAAGGAAAGGTCTTAATTTGCTTACCTCTAATGTATACCAGCTTATGAAAGGAACCAAAATGTTGTAGGGTTGCAAAAGGGACGAACTTGAAGGATGACAAACTCATAAACAATGTTAACTCTTCCATACTTCGTAATCATACTGCTGCGATGCCTCAACAACGTAGATTTCAAGTCATGTGCAGTAGGATCATGAACAGCGTCTTTAACAGATAATTTATGATATTAATTCACTATTTCTTCACTTAGAATACAACAATCAATAAGTTCAATGGTTACTATCATTTATAGCTTAAAACAACAACGTGGAATGGTTACTTAAAAAAATAATTGGCATTGCTTGTTTGTTTGTTTGTTTTTATTGTCATGATGATCACAATAATTGATCCACAAAGTTGAAAAGTGGAACTTTCATTAAGTGGAAGAGAGTATTTATACGTACTAGTTTTACGTGCACTCATAACTACACACACACACACAAATTAATACAGCAATATTCATGAAGTTCAATCTATCTTTCTATCTATCTTTCTTTCTATCTGTCTGTCTGTCTGTCTGTCTGTCTCTCTCTCTCCATATAGATATATAGAAAGGTAGATAGATAGATAGATAGATAGATAGATAGATAGATAGATAGATAGATAGATAGATAGATAGACAGGCAGATAGATAAATAGATAGAGATGGATACGTATCGTATTACACAAAAGACAGAAATATTTGACTCTCTGACCTCACGAAAAGTAGGTCATATGCTAGCATGTGGTGGGTTCCCACCAGACTTCCCAATCTCCCTGTAGGTAGAGACCCTATCGGCTTGAAGTGTTCACACTATTCATCAATCTAATTGGACTGCCGGGATTTACTCCGTGAAAAGTTATCTCCATATTTGAGAGAGACGAGTTTACACGAGGCCGTAAAATACATGTACAACAGCGGTTACTCTGACTCTATTGTGCACAAAGTGAGCTCTGCCTTCTCTTTTTTTTTTATTCCTCTTGTTAGATGGAAGGGTAATTCGTCATAAGCTTTTTGATGCCTTTTTAGTGTGCTTTCTTTCTTCTACTTTCATAGGACATTTTCCGCACTAAACTATATTTTATTTTTTCGTGACTTAAAGAGTCTTTCCTAGATTTGACTTATTCACTTCCAATTAGTGTTGGTCACTAGTTGGAGCTCATAAATTGCCTTATTTTGGTATTAGTATCATTTATGGGTTTTGTCAAAAATCTCGCTAATGTTCAGTGTACTCCATGTTCTTATACTTTGACCAAAACCGCAAAATATTAATAACCGCAGTGGTTCTTTGCTTCGTATTATTCATTGCTCGTACTCCATTGCATTCATCTTTGTTTCTGATCTGATAATTCGCGACAGGCTGACCATACATGGCGCCATATCCAGAGTTATAATTTTCAAGCCTTATTTAATAGACACCCCTCTCCCCTCGTCTTGTCCCCTATCCCTCCATCCCTCGTCCGGCTGCCAACCTGCTATGTTTGCATTGAACGACGGCGTTACGGGAATATTGTGGCCGTCGCTGTGCGCCCTTCGCGGGACAACCGAACGTCGATGTTTACACCCCTCGGGAATCGCGGGAGCAAACAAACTCCCCCGGACGTGCCACCGACGTGCCGCACCGGTGGCCGAAGCTCCAGCGTCAAGCCGATGTTCGCGGCTGTCCCTTCCCACACGCGAACCTTAATCCCCCTCCTAATGTGACTGATGGCCTCCCGGATTCGTGACTTTTCCTTCGGAATAATGCATCAAAAGTATCTTTATTGGCCCCGGTAGAAATTGAGATCATTCCGAAGCGCATGCCACCTTCCTATTAACTTGAAGGGAATTGTCCTTATATCAAACACACAATGTAAGGAGGAGCTATATTATGTGTACATTTTTTTTTTTCAATACAAGGGGTGTATATCTTCCTTTATCAAAACAAAAGCTAATTGTCCTTCGCTCCTTTTCTTTATCATATGCGTCTCATGTA
>CM067069.1:11562827-11570327 GCA_033980235.1 Diadema setosum | reverse complement strand
AAGTACATATTACCATGGCAACAACGGTAGTTGTATTACGGGGGGGGGGGGTCCCGTGAAGATTTCAGTAATGTAGTGTTCCTCTTTGCGACTTCATAACTAAGTCTGGACATATAGGGATGGAAAGGGTACCACCCTGCTCCGTATGTCTCCCCTTTCTCCAATCTTTCCTCATGAACCTTTGGTAACTTACAATTTGCGTACATGGTAATAGCTTTGGAATTACTCTTTTAGTGCAGATTACCTCTAAATTGAATCCTGAGTATGTGTGTATGTAAGTGTGCGTGTGTATCGGTGTATGGGTGTGTGGGTGCGTTGCTGGAGATCGCATCATCGTCCGCCCGACGGCAGTAGATTTCAATCGGGATTAAGAAGCGCACACAGCTGCGGCAAAAAGAAGCCTTTCCATCGGAGGAGCGAACCGATGGCTCCCCGGTGATGGAGTCCGGTAAATCCCTTCCAGCTACCCCTCTTGGAGCGTTCATTCCTATCGTTTATCTTGGACAGGTGTCATATTATTAACACGTTTCAATCCATTTAAAGCCCAATTTCTTACCCCTCTTGATAAATTGATTAATCCGCAATGCTCCCGGGGCTGTTAGCATGACCTCTCGCACTGGCGAGTGCTTCTGATCTTTCCCTCCACCCCACTAATTATCACTGGTCAAGTGGCGCACAGTTGGGATTTTGCAGCTCTGAGTGATCGGCGAAAGACATCACGTTTTTTTCGGCGTGAAAACCGCATGTCTTAAACGGGTCACCGCCAAATCTTTACCAGCATCTGTGGCTTTTATCTTAGTTTTCATTGTGTGGCGTGAGGCTGGGGTAGGGCCACTGAGTCACGCTATTTTTACTCAATTAACAGATCTTAACATAGTAGCACTTAATGTCATAGCTCATAAATCAGGACAGTTTAATAAACGAACCACAGAATTTACCAGCTCGAAAATATCAAAATGATGCTTACTGTGCCACATTACTTGAAACTGAGGTACAGTCTAAATATATCAATACTTAATGAACTTTTTTTTTTCTTTTTAAAGTTATCTAATATGAACATTTACTTGCGTCTTTACGCGGCCGTATATAGCATTTGTTCTGTACGTGTCCTCTCGGCCAAGCTGTTGTGTAATCCTTCCTTTACGAAACTCTTAGATTAACTTTTTTTGAGACTTAAAAACAAGGAAACGTTTTGTAAATGACGTCACAATTCGGAGTCAAAGTGGCTGTGGTGATTGACCAATAGGGGACGTCACTTTGGACTGTCTGCTAGCATTTAAACGGTCACAAACTTGTTTGGGATGTGTCATCCATTTTGCTTCGGTACAAACCAATATCTTGCTTTTATATACTCAGTGCATTTGCCATGGGAAATCGTACGAAATTTGGGTAAAATCATCAACAGGTTGGACGCATTTTGGGAAGCGGGGGGGGGGGGGTGAGGGCTCTTTGGACTCTTGTGACGTTCCTATCGGCAACTCGTTGGTCCAAAATCAATGCTGTTTTGAGATGGTGGTTTCAAGACTGTTAAGCTCTCTTGTTTCTGCTCTGACGGGAGTTTAATACGACGGTGATTTTCTGACCACTTCGTCACCCTCTTTTGAAAGGAGGTCAAAGGGCCGAACGTAGAGGGACGAGCGTTCGCCGCTGTCGGCCAAGAAACCATAATAACATAGTAACAAAGGCCGAAACAAAACAGGCGCAAACTCGAGCTGGACAGAAGCTAGGACACGCATTGATGAAGGGGAGGGGTTGAAAATAGTTAGCGCTAACAGAAAAACAAAGCACGACAAAACAAAACAAGAGAGGGAGAAGGAGAGGAAGAAGAAGAAAATTGAAGGAAAGACAAGTTAGTTTTAACCCTCTGTGGGATTAAAAAACAGGCTGCCACCAGCTCTAAAACCACTCTAATCCGAAAGGACACGGGTTTTCTTACGGCACGCGACGACCTAGCCCCGCGGCTCTGCTGGCGAGTCGCTCGTGACTGTTCGCTGGTCGAATGTACACCAAAGCTAATGAGCCGTGCTCTTGAAATAGTATTTATCCAAAAATTGTGCGTACCCTCAACCAACCACAGAAAAAAAAAAAGTACTGTAAGAATATATAGACAGGTTTCCATCCCCTTAATAAATGTACATTTCTGGTGAGCAATTTGAGCGCAGGGAGTTTGACTGTTTCAATTTTTGTGGTCAGTAATCATGTCCAAGTAGTCGCCCAAAACTATCCGTGCCTGTTTCGGTCATTGTGGCAAATATTCTTGACAGGTGCCACGTACAGATATGAAAGACAAAAAAAAAAAATCCACCGTCCCACGCTTTTTGCTTTTTCGTCGTCTTATCCGTAGACTCATTGCATTTTTTACTCTTCTTCTTCTTCTTCTTCTTCTTCTTCTTCTTGTTATTATTATTATCATTATTATTGTTATTATTATTTTTATTATTATTATTATTATTATTATTATTATTATTATTATTATTACTACTACTACTACTACTACTACTACTACTACTATTACCATCATCATCATCACCATCATCATTTTACTTTCCTGTTTCTTTCTTTCCTTTTCTTCATTTTTTCATGCACTGCATAGATACGAAACGTATCAGTACAAGTAACAAACTCGTTAGTGTTTTGTTGGTACTCACACAATTGCCTTTGTTGTAACTTAGTACGAATTTGATTACGCAAAAATTGCAGTGTGTTATGTCCTGAGTTATAATTTAGCTTGCTCTTTTTTTTTTTTTTCTTTTCAACCCTTATAACATGGTAAAATGAATGAAGCTTTCAGCGACTCGCTGAGCTCTTGGCTGCCACAATCATGGCATGAAATCCCGATTTAAAGTCAAAATAGTGGGCCAAACAGTTAAAAATATAGATATATCACTCGCTTTGGTGCTTTTGAAAGGATATATTATATATATATATATATATATATATATATATATATATATATATATATATATATATATATATATATATATATATATATATATATATATATATAAATCTTGACACAGGTTGAATAGGATGCTGGTAATGAGAGACCGCTCTTAGCCGTTTCCGGTCAACTCGATCGGAAGGCATTTCGCTGGACCACAACTTCTCTATACAAACCAGGAATGACAATTAATAACCATGCACTGATGATGAGATTGGTAGTGATGATAATGCCCCTGCCTACACCTCAAGTAAAGTCCACTTCTTGTTCAAGTTGAGCTAAAAAGGTATTAGAGTCTCCAAATATACATAACCATGATAAAAGTATATGCTTCAGTACAGCTGGACTATGGGAATCATAAAAGTTCTGCAAGTCTTCTAATTTCTCTCCTATTTTCTATCATGTCATCACGGAACAGTCATAATAATGATAATTTATCCCCTCATAACTATCGAATATTTTGTTTATATCTTTATATGTTTATCTAACTTAATTTGGAGGGGAGTTCGAGTTGAAGTCTTTCATCTTCGTTAATGTCATCTCCATGGCTGCTGTTCCTAAAGACGACTTCAGCCCCCGTCCCTCTCCCACATATAGGCCTTTTTTTTGATACTCTGCTAAAACCCTGTCGTGAAAGTTTATTCTCTTGCTCTATATACTCTTCATTGATAGTTCATCTCTCCTCTCCCTTCCCTCCTCCTGTATCTCTCCCCCCCCCCCTCTTCATCTGCTTTGTTGTAGTCCCGTCATCAATAACTGACCACTGATGCGACCTGACAGGCGCCCACTCTTTCCCCCTGAATCTGGTGCATCCCACTTGACCTCCTGACCCCATCCTTCCATCGTTTCTCCACCTCCTTCTCCTCTTCTATCTCTCTGTTTCCCTTTCTATCTGTCAATCCATGCAAATAGTGATATATGAATACATACATATATTCATATCTTTATTTGACTTTATCTTTTTCACAAATTCATCTTCTTCATTTTCATTATCCTTCCACTTCTTCCGTGTATCTGGAAAATGTTTCACTTGATTATCTAGCAGCGGAAGACTTCAGTTTTGTTCTGATCAACTTCGCATCAACATATAAAGCAATGATCTATTGTGGTCTATAGGCATAAGAATATAATGTTTGAGCCATTCATAAAATGACCCATAACCCTTCGAACTGGAACGGAATCGATATCATAGCAAAAGAATTTGGCGGTCAAGTCTTTTGTAACAGCTGAGATGTCATCCACGCGCCTTTCTTTTGTCTGGTGCTGACCTGAGGTCGATAGAAGTGACCGAACAGACAGTCCCGATTGAAGACGGGGAAACAATAGCATGGTCAACGCCCACGTGTCGGTCGGAACACTAACCTACTCCCTGCGTGGAGAACGCTTTCAAGTTGTGCCCCGATGCCGACCGACAAATGCCCGACCGCCGAGCCTGGACAATAGTAGCCACCGCCCCTCTGGCCAGTAGATTACCCACCGGCTTCATTTGGCGGCAGCGGACAATGATGATACGTTATCGCGAGAGAGGAAATATCAATTCAACTCGCAGAAATCCAGTTTGGATTTCAGGTCTTTCATATAAGAGTACACGTACCTTCAACAACAACAACAACAAAACAAAGTGACAGCGAGAAGAAATTAAAAGCGGAAAGAGACATAAGAGAATAATGTTTGGGAGGGGAAAACACGATCTTCTCAGGCGTTTTGGAGGAGACCGAGCCGAGAGTCTCCTGCCGGAGGACACGGCCAGACAAACGAAATTAGAACAAGTAGGACAACATGCTCGGGGGAAATAGTATACAATTATGTTTCCATACGTGCGATGCACTGGTTTTTGGAGGAAGAGGAGGAGGAAGAGGAAGAGGAGGGGATGGGGAGGTGGTGGGGAGGGGGAGAGGGAGGGAGATATAGGATACTGCCATTTGTTGAACGTCAAGATCGCGCACGGAGCTGGTGGCAGATTGATGGCTGTCCCGGCGAGAAATCGATCCGGCGAAATTGGAAGAAGAGAGAAAGAGAGGGGAGAAAGAGATAGGGAGCGGGTGAGACGAGAGAAGAGAAAAGAAGAGACGAAAAGAGACAAGTAGGGAAGAGAAGAGAAAAGAATAGAAAAGGGGTGAAAAATACACGGATATCATTTCCTCGGGAAAATAAAGTCACAAAACATGCCGGCAGCTCTTCCGTCACTCCGGTACCTGTGTGTGTGTGTGTTTGGATTTGTTTGTTGACGCGGACAGTTGTCCATTATGAGAGGCGGGGGAAAGCCATGCGAAAGTCTGGTGTCTTTTTGTATCAGGTCAGATTTTCCTTCCAGCCATCCTCCTTTTTCTTACTGGAATCAGAAATCACTGATTAACCTGCTTTCTTGAGGGATAGCGCAAACGACTGCTCAAATTAATTACAGTTCCCATGTTATTATTATCAAATCAACCAATCGTGGCAGATCGAAACATTATCGCACTTCAAAAGTTACCCTCCATTTAATCCAAGTCTTTTGTAACATTTTGACAGCGATCTTCAGGTCCGCCCCTCCCAAATAAAAATAGAATATTAAGCAGTGTTAAAGAGAAACGCAGCGAAGAAAGAGCCCTGGAAAACAAAGTAATTATCTGATTACCGCAAATTCGTTTAAACCAGTTCTCAGATGTAGTAATGGGAGCAGACAACTCTGAAGAATAACAAGAATTCTTTTGATGTCTAAATGTGATTCGGAGAACACCAGAAGGTAGAGACGTTGCGTAGGCTTGTACTCCTTAATTTATTGTGTCATACTAAGAACACTCTGCTCAAATTGAAAATGCACAAAACCATGTGTTCTTTGCTTTTTAACTGACAGTCATGAAATTGCATGAAGTGAATCCAATGAAAGTTTTCTCCTCGGTGGGAAGTTATCAAGTATATTTGTAACTGCTCGATGATGTGTTCACTATCCCTGCACCGTAACTATAATAGCTGATTGTCGAAAAAAAATATGATATAACTATCTTCTTTTACTTGACAATAATAGCTGTTGGAGAAAAAAAAAAATCCATTTGTGTTTTGCATTATTTCAGAATGAAAGACTTCTCGCCTAACAAAGACAGAGAGCGGGAAAATCAAATCCGTCAAAGCATTAGTGTCACTGAAATATGAACGGACCTTTGAAACAGAACTAATAAAATATGAAGTGGTCTCAGTGATTTGCGGTTCGCCACCCACCGCAAACCTCCCACCACGATACGTTCAGAAAACATGAAATGAAGAGATTTTGTAATCACTCTAATCGTCTCACATGTCGGGGTTTTTCTTTCTGATTTTATTTCCTCCACAGGCGAAAAACCGTATCGATGCAATGTCTGTCACAGTGCGTATTCGCAGCTTGCCGGTCTTCGCGCCCACCAGAAGAGCGCTCGTCATCGACCACCGGTCTCGAGCTCGACGATCACCTCGATTCCGGTTTCCATCCAGCGGCCGCCCCTCCAACCCGTGCCCCACACCGTCCCCGCTTACAAACCGACCGAGGCGGGCAAGCTATGAGCAGACGGTTCTCTAACAAACCTGCGGTGGAACGTACGCGCCACTCGGCTCAACTCCCGAGGAACTCAACGTTTCGACGGTTCAACAGATGATGCATGAACTATCCATCTTAGCGGTCGCAATACATGTACGTGCGAAATGTCAAAACTTACGACGAACTGTTGGACCAGCGGGGAAATTTTTGTATAATAAAAGCTACAAAGCCGATAGTGACAACATAAAGCGAGCGTGTCTGATGAGAGAAGTCAAGGATTCCATTCAGGTCTTTTCCCCCTTCCTTCCGTTAAATGCACGTGTGAATTGCCCGTGTCGTCACTCAAGCGTCCGCCGTGGTTACCACTTCGCGCTCGGTTGGGTGGGCGAACATTGTGGTGGAGAGAAAGAAAAAAGGTGGACAGTTTTCCGCTCTGATTGAAGACATGAAAAGAAAGCAAGAAAGGATTTGGTGTCGCGCCAGTTGGGCAGATATGCTTTTTCTCACACCTATGATATTTTCATTTTTGGCGAAGAGAAACCTTCGGTGCGTGCCTGATATATAGATTTTCGCAGTGAACATTGCGTCAAAGTTTGCATCGCCCAGTAAGAAAGAGAGAGCAGGTGTGTATAGTTTATTGAATGACTCCTTGCAGCCACCTCTCTACGCTCACATTAGTGTTCTATGTTGCTATATGCACTGAACTGTAACAAAGGGGACTTTGATATTGTGTTTCCTTTTTTTCTTCCTGGGAAGACGGAACACAACTGTCAATTGCCGGTATTATATTTGACCGTTGTGTATTACCATGTATATAGTCATGTTGGATGTAATTTATTTTCATACTGTATACTGAGAGAACTTAAAGTGCAAGATTCCAAGATGAAATGGTAAAGTTGGAGATCATTTTTTTTTTTCATTTCCATGATGTATGTGTAATGTATTTATTTGCCCCGATATGAGACATTCCAGCGACTTTATTTATTTCTTTCGTTTAGTTTCGTTTTGAGCTCTGCACCGAGCTTTGACTCATGCGTTATGACTGCAATCAAGTATAGAATAAGCAAGC
>CM067069.1:10776874-10855127 GCA_033980235.1 Diadema setosum | reverse complement strand
AAAAGTACGTTTGCTGTTCAGTGGATACAATGAGCGCATGACGGATCTACGTTTGTGTGTGTGTGTGTGTATGTGTGTGTGTGTGTGTGTGTGTGTGTGTGTGTGTGTATGTGTGTGTTTGACATTTCAGCTAAATGAAACATTAATCAATTTAATTACGGCATGCTTTTCCATACATCCTGGAAGAATTAAAACGTGGAAAAAGGCTTGTATACTGATACACTAAATTAATCACGTTGAAACTTTAACACAATGGAGGACTATATTTTTCTACTTTTCTACGACAATAGCTCAGTGTCCTTCAATTGCACAGACATGCATATTTCAAAGAAGTATACATCGTCCTTCGTCCGCAGAATCACTTCGTATTGCAATGCATCGTAGGCCTACTACTGAGGGAAATGTGCAGGCCAATATGGTTCCACACCATCTATGGAAATCGACTTTATAGTATAGATTCACCTGAACCAAATCATAAAAGTTCCATCAAAATGGGGAAATGGATAAGAAGATGATGCCATTTCAAAATTTCCAATATTTGCATACGGAAAGGAAATAGAAGGTATACATAGCGATCATTACTCAATAGCAGCTGCTTGAGGAGTTGATGTTTTCAAGTCAAAGCTCTCCCTTTTGATAATGCATAAACATATCATTAAAATATTTTTTTGTCGTTACATAAAGCACTTCAACCACACCCCCCCCCCCAAGTAATCATTGTTAGCTCTATAGGCCATTTCAACACCACACTTGCGAAGGACACGCGGTTTTCTTTCTGTATGCCAAAATTATTGCTATACACAGTGAAATGACAAGAACGTGGAAAAGCTTATCACTAAACATTTTCATCTGTTCCTTCACAAAAAAAGCAACAACAACATCCTCACTACCAATCATAAATATATATACCTTTTACCAACGATATCTATTAGATTGTAGGTGGGGGAAAAAGTTACTTTGTTATTGAAGAGAATATGATATTACAATGTACACTTTTGTACAACATGGCAATGCATATCAACATGGGGTCTGGAATATTAGTGCAGTAACTACTCTGTATATGCTAGGAGCAAGTATGCATGTGAGTGTTTTTTTTTCTGACTTGGCGTATGGGAATACGACTGTCTTTCAAATTCTCATGATAAACACTATGTCAGTCCCTTGTTAAATCCCAACTCTATTACATTGCAGTGAAACTTGCCCTGTTTAGTTTACGGCATCTACATCTACAAGGTTCTGAAGCAAGTCCACCCAGATAATGGAATTTCGAGTCGCGCCATGTCCATCATGAACAGCTACGTCAACGACCTGTTTAGTTTAGATTCTAAAGACCTGAGATGATCAATGATGACTTTTTATGTCAACAGACTTTTTTTTCATAATAAATCTTTATTTCAATGATTACGATGTACACATGTATATTGGGCATTTTTCATGAGTTCGCCCATCAACGTGATGCATTTATGGCTCTATCAACTGAGACTTGTATCTGACGTAGGTGTGGTGCCTAAACATTTTATCTGTTCCTCCACAAAAAAAAAGCAACAGCAACATCCTCACTGCAATTGATTGACAAATTGCCCTACGTCGACGTAAATAAGCACTGAATTGATCAGTGTTTTAGTAGTAGCCATGAAATCACGGGCGTACATACTCGAGCAGGATTCGAACCTACGACCTCCTGATCACCGGACAGGCGTCATTTCCACTATAGACCACCGAGCTTTCGCCCGACAACAAGTGTTGGTTTTAATCTTGTTTTTTTTTCTTTTTTTTAATGTGTTTTATTGGATTAAAAAACAAATCACCCCTTTTTTTATATCTCTCTTTTTCCCGATGATTGTTCTTATTTACATGTTGGTTTTAATCTTCATAGCATCTTTACGTCGACGTATAGGGCAATTTGTCAATCAGTTGCAATGAAAACATGTCGACGGAAGAATTTCATGAATTTCAACATCCCCACTATCAATCATAAATACATGAACCTTGCACTAACGTTATCTATTAGATTGTGTCTGGAATCTGATTTAATGATGAAGATGTGCAATGAAGGTGAATTTGTTGACACATGCATTTTTGGATCACCGGATCAAAACTGATGTAATTTTTTTCTATCCTTTGCCACACTTTGACACAAACCATTACTATAGTATCCTTCTGGTTTATGGAGACACGTTTTTTTATTTTTTTTTATTTATTAATCCCGTTACATCAATTTATACAGTTCAATAAAAAAAATATGATTCAACATTCGATAGGCGATAGATATCAGTACTCATTTTCATTCTCTGATAGGGCTAATAACAATGGAAATTCAAAAATCTATATGCTTATTGATAATTCTTCTTTTGAAATCTTCTTTGAAATCTATATGATGGTGGATTTTTGACCGCCCCCCCTCAAAAAAAAAATCGTATAATATTGGTCACCTACGCAGGTAAGAAGGCTTAATGATATCATCACCTCACAACGCTCTCTATAAGGTTCGTAAACCTATTGTTACAATCTTGCTTTTGGTAAATAATTTAGCAACTTGTAAAATAATTTAGCGATAACATAAACACATTTCTTTAGAAAAGTATTCCTGGGTTATTGCAAAAGTACTACGATTTGACGGAAAACATACAACTTTATTATATTTATATATTCATATCGTGTCCACATGAATTGGAGTGATAATTTTATGCAAAAAGAAAATGGGAGCCTTGTTCGATGAGGTGATAACAATCATTGTTTACGTCATTTGGCATGATTGTGTGGTTACAAAATCGACTCCGGTAATACTGTTTCATGAAAACACGTCACATCTTAATGAGATTCTGTAGCTTTATTGTTTTGCAACCATTTTTTCCCCAGATAAAACTCATCTACCATTCCGATCGTTGACTCTCCTACATTACATCCATCAACCCTCTGTTTACCATGTTTATTACCTTTTCAGAGTTAGGCGTGTGTGCACAAATTTGTGCCCATTAAAGGTCCTGTTTACCTTTGGGAGTAGTGATTTATCTTCTTTTTTTTTTAAAGATATCACTTTTGATGCGTGTAGGTCTGTTGTATCACAAAACGTCCAACCATAATATGTATATATATATATATATATATATATATATATATATATATATGTATTTATATATATATATATATATATATATATATATATATATATATATATATATATATATATTGCAATAAAGCCTAAAATATAAGGAGATATCAGTTTTCTTCTCAATAACCATAACTGTAGACGGTTTAGTCTGGAAACATTATAACAATGAATGGTTCACATTTTGTGTATTTAACAATACTTAACATCGATTACACGGATTCAAAATTTGACAGTGGTTGTTTCTATCCCTAACTCACGTTTTAGAACTATTCTAAAGTACTAATGCTGATTGGTTTATGTTCCATCTGCAAATGGTAAATTATGCCTTTAAGGCATTGGCACAGAAGGGATTAAAGTCATTTTGAACAAAGTGTCGGATTTCAAATGGCTCTTTATCAAACATCTTATAAACAGTGACCTCTTGTTATTATATGCGTGATGATGATGAATGTTTTGACTGTTGAAAGCAAGATTATACATTGGGCCCACATTATGAATATAATCAATATAATCATCATTATCACACCAGGTCACGAGCTTATTACATACGTGGATGAAAGTATCTGAAATTATTTTTTTTTTCAGTTGTTATACTCATTATGTGTGCACATACCAGCAGTAGGCTTACGTTTTTTCTTTTCAAACCCTATAGAATTCCCTAATTGAACATTTTGTTTACCAGCATAAATGTCCGTCGCGTACTATAATACTGTTATAAACTTTGAAAAAAAAGATCATTTACAATGTATTTAAAAACGTCAATGACTAAATGAGTGTCTGACATAACTTTACAGCGCTGCAGAGAAATTGAAAAAAAAAATAATGCTTACACTTACCATGTTCATTAATGTCCAATCCCGCATGCAAAAGACTTGGTTGTGAAGAAAAAAAAAACAATCTGAGATTGATGGTAAATTTGCGTTTTGCAGAATTCCAGCAGAGCGTAAAAGTTTACGCGAGCTATATCAGACTTCAAGCATTCATGCCGACATCATTCTCTTTATTTTTTTTTCTTTATCTTTTTTTTTTTAAATCTGTCTGAATGTATAATGCTGAAGACGAAGAGGAGGAAACGCGATTAATTAAATCGTGGATAAGAACGAATGATTTGAAGAGGTTGTGCCTGAATACGGCGTCTCGTAGGTCGTTACGTTAGCTGCATTATTGTTTCTGTTTGTCTTCGCAGACGACTAGAAGCTCGGATAACCTGCAGTAGTGCAGCTCCGATTGACCACAGCGTCGCGGGAAACAGACACATTTTATAATTATACAGTGATGCGCAGATGTTTTGGAGCGCAACTCCAGTAAGGTAATTTATATGCACTTAGCGTTCATTCGTAGCCCTCTTGTTTTAGCAGTGTGCTCCCCTCATTATTCATTGTGATAATCAACGCCCCCATCTCCAGATGATTGTATGTATGTGTGTGTGTGTGTGTGTGTGTGTGTGTGTGTGTGTGCGTGTGTGTGTGTGTGGGTGTGTGTGTGTGTGCGCGCGCGCGCGTGTGTACGTGAGTGTGCTGTAGGCCTACAGAAAGTTTTACAATTTGTAAAAGTTTTGTAATTTGTAATTTATAAGTTGTAGAATGCGGCAAAATCGCGTTGGAAGTAGAAATTATGTCGCCCTCTTTTGATTTGATGGAAAAGAACTATGCTTCAAATGCCAGTACAGACCTCCGGATGATTTTTAGACTTTTACATTTAAACGACTATGAATTAGTTATGCTGAGTAAAGAGTTTCAGAATTATTTATAGTGATTGGGATGAGGAATAAGATTTTTTTTTTTCTTTCAAATCTATAACAAGTTGCAATG
This sequence comes from Diadema setosum, assembly GCA_033980235.1. Lineage (NCBI taxonomy): Eukaryota > Metazoa > Echinodermata > Echinoidea > Diadematoida > Diadematidae > Diadema > Diadema setosum. The sequence goes on along the minus strand of CM067069.1, from coordinate 10,850,204 downwards.
AACAAGGACGATGACAGGGCAGCCTCACCATAATTTAAATGCATGAGTTGGGGCTCAAGGAAGCAGAACAATAAAAGAACTTGCAATGGCATGCGTAGATTCTAAGCTGGATTCTACACACCGGTGAACTTGTTAAGAAAGCGGTATTGTAGTGGAATTACACTGCTACATTTCTGAAATAATATGTGAGGCTCTGATGTCATCAACACTGTTCAGTGTAATTTGTTTAATATTTTTCAGAGTATTGGTTTCTCTGCTCAGGGACCGCAATAAATTCCACAAATCTATACATGGAGCTGTTGATTCATGTATTACATGATGTGAAATTATAAAAATCGTCTGATACCCCTTTTCAGACGAGACCTGCAAGTATACCTTGCTTATACTTCTCAACTACCCCCTGCAAAAGAGCAACGAAAACAAAAGATAAACCCAAAACACCCCCCCCCCCCAAAAAAAAAAATAGGAGGGAAACATCTATGACAAAACAAGGTAACCAAGCTAAACATGCTAATTTCCGTATCATTCTCCAAGATGTATTCAACAGTATTTTCCTTTGTAAGGCAGGGTATGTTATGATAACAGGTTGTATGTATGAATATTATGAATGTTTAATCAAATATGATAATTATGATTAAAATAATGCACTCCTTTTCGGTGGCCGTCATTGAGTTGGTCATGAGGTTATCGTCAAGGCCTTTTTTTTACAAAGGCGATAAGAAATTCGAGGTCTCCGTTATTCATGAATTTGCCATCATTAAAAAAATGAATTTTTGTAATCAGGCCTACTTATGATATAGAGGATCTGTTAAAAAAAAAAAAGCCATATCGGTGCAAGTAAACCTATATTGTACATTATAGAGGGAAATACAACGACAAAATGGGTAAAACAGGAAATGTCCCCCAAAAATAAAAGCACGACCCCCCAAAATACCTACAGAACATTACAATAATTATAAAAAATAGGATACAAAATAAGGAATAATGACATTTCAAATTTTCAAATTTTTCGGAAACCATTCCTTGACTAGTCCCAATTATTCAATAATGAGTGAGTTGATGATTTCGTTCGTGCCCTCACGATTTATACCGGTACATTATATTGAAATTCGGGAGTCAATGAATAAACAGATAAAAGCATATATTTCTATATCACAAGATATCAGAGTTTCATTTGTTCTTAACTATTTTGGGTGGTTTTAAGGCAAGTTTTTATATCTATATACAGCTGAAATAATTCTATGAGATTTCTTTTTGATAAGAAATGAATAAGGATTTGTGAGAGCATGACGTCAACTTGTTGATTTGAATATTCATAACAACATGGTCAAGAAGTGTTTTCAGAAACTTCATAAGTAGGAAAAATGAAATTATAGAATGTCATAACTTCTTTATTTTTTATCCAATTTTGATAATATTTCCGAGTTCTGTAGGATTTTTTTTTCTCTTTCTTATGAAATTGGTGAAATTCTGGAGTGGATTTTGGAAGTAAAATAATAATCATTCAAAGATGCAGTTCTCTTATTTCACGTTTATGAACTTGTACCAAAGATCTTTGATTGTATGCAAACTCGTACTTCACCTCCTACAACAAATACCGTTATAATATGTCAATTTAATTGTCATGGTACTTACTCTCCTCTAGAGCTACATTTAGTGATCATTGAATCATCACTGTAATCAACTCTAGCAAAACAGAGTTAGAAATATAAATACGTATACAAGCCTGCTTGCGGAGTATTTTAATGAATTTAAATAATGGCAGAATTTGGTACGATACAGTCCACCAAAGTCATTGGGAACGTCGATATGCCGATTGCACGAGTAAAAAACATATTAAAGGTGCACACTGGGCGTCGGAGGCGAGTAAACAAAAATGAGTACCTTGAACCTTGAACTTTGATGGGATAACCCCTGAAGCAGCTCTTTCCGAACTAAACTGGGATGGGATGTGCTGTGGCAGTAGGTGATGGTGCAGTCGTAGCATATTTACAATAAAGATAGTGATGTGCACACTAAAAATAGAATAAAAATGGAGTAGAATTATATCATGATCAAAGGAGGAGTGAATTCTGATTGTTTGTTCTTATCCGCTATAGCTAATTTATAATGTTGTAATACATGACATGTTTAGATCGCTTTTCTTTGTCTTAGGGAGAATCAACGCGTTATTTTCATAATGAAAATCTAATGTAAAGCATGCACGCTGAGCGTTCCATACTCCAGCTAGGTGTTCGATTTTATGCGACGCGACTCGAGCACGTCTGGCTGGCTGGCTAGACGACAGTGTTCACACGTACGGACCGCCGTACATAGAGTCGTCGCGACCGTCGTACGATCATGGATCGTTGATCGTCGTGTGCACATAGTGTATGTAGCTAGCTGGACTCCTATGAGCGCAGCTGAGATGTCTGAGATTGAACAAGTGCTGCCCTAGCTAGGCCTAGATGAACATAGCGGGGTGGATCAATCCATCTTCACGATCTAAATTGCACAATCTTTTACGTGCATTTCCCTGCCTGTGATTCTCTCTGGTGTGTGTTTAATTCCAAGAAACGTCAAAATGGTCTTTTAACCCGTAACAGCAGAGATGGCCGGCCAAGGATAAGGTTGAGTGACGGTGATAGCGCGTGATCACATGTGTGCCTACGTACTGTACGAGGACAGACAGACACACACACACCATCTCGGACGGGGACCTCGGTAACACGGCCCGGCTCAAGTTCTCTGCTGTCTGTAGAACCGGACTACATGTATGTACAGAACATTCATGTCAGGGTCTACGAGAAGACACAGCAAAACCTGGTGGTATGGAGTGTTAAACATCGCAGTACGCCTTCAGAACAATTACTCATGGGAAATCCTGACAATCAGACGATTTTATAGATAAAGCCCTTGTGTGGGAATACAAAAATAGTCTCTGAGTCTGAGCAGTAACTTTTTAGAACAAGAAGCCAGACTCTCTGTGGAAGGGACAATGGAGCTTGACTGGATTCAGATCTTTGTGATCAGTGTGCTGCTCTCACTGATTTTGCTCTATGAATTGAGCAGCACATTCAAATACTACGCCAAAATGATTTTGTACTACACATTGGTTTCGATCTACTCTGTGATTGTTTGCATCTTGTCTCTTCCAAGGCCACGTGACCCCACAAACCTGAGGTATTAACAATCTGTTTGAATCTGGGACTGTGATAATTTGGACTTGCACTCATTGTTTTGATCATTCATAAATTACGCTTTTCAGCACCTGCACCATCAAGGTTTGACCTCCTGTGCCAAGGTCCGACCGTGCACAAAAGCATATGTTTCTACATGTCGCAAATTTTGAGCGGTGTTGTGGTGGATATGAGCAGCTTGCGTTACACGTGTACGATACTAACAACATCTTGTCTAGGCCTAGATCTGGTTTGTGTTTGTATTGATATCCAGGTAGATCTCCAGAGGCAGTAGCTGTGTCTGGAAATTGATTTGTTTTATTGCACATTGATCAAAATGATGCAGCGCACGGACACATCCATGTCCCACTCCAGGTTGCCCATGTACATATGTCCAGATATTGTAGACCTATACTTTCCTTTTTTTCTTTCAGTTTATGTTTTTTTTTTGTTCTGCATTATTTTCTTGCATTTTTTATTTACTGTTTTAGCTTTTCTTTCTTTTGTGAACCAGTTGCATGTTGAATAGTGACTAGTGTTTGTAGACTGTGGACACGAACACTTGATTTTTTTTTTTTTTTTTTAACATCTAGGGCCTACTATTTCACACTGAAGAGCGTTAGAGATCTGCATTGTATACATACTATACAAATTGTATGTTTTGAGTGATTGCTACCACCGTTCTGTTCACTTCTTCAGTACATTGTATCTATCAGTTGGGATTAAAAGAGGCAGATTAAGCAGAAGAGGAAAAAGAAGCCCATTTTAGCACTATAAAGCAATTCACATCAGAGCTGACATTTTCAGTGTTCAATTTTGAATGGACCAAACTGAAGCAAAATTGCAAATCAGTAGTATTAGCCTGCAGTGTCTCAAATTATTTGTGTGAATTTGACGTTCACTGCATATTGCATTATTGGTATTATGTCCATTGCCACTGTGATATTTGGCATTGTTGCTCTGTACAAAAACACATTCTCATGGTCAGTTTGCTGTGTACGTTGTGCAGTTTGAACTTCGGACATCTGCTCAGACATGAAACTGACAGTGCACCCCCCCCCCCCCCCATTCATACAGGTACTGCGGGCCCAAAGTTGCCAATCTGATTATCTGATCGGACCATCACTCGAACCACCTCATAAAACAAGCATCATATCACTGCATTCCTTCCAGTTTGTCTTGTTTTTTTGTTTTGTTTTGTTTTGTTTTTTTTTTTCTTGTTTTTTTTTCCCTGCCTGCCTTGTAGGATCTCGAATATAATGCTAACTACAGCTACAAATGTACATGTACATGCCCAAGCACAAGTCTCACAAGATAATACGTGTAATACGCTTTGCCTTCCTCTCTTTGGTGGCTGAGAGTTGGACTTTAGATTTCTGGCAGAATACCTAAGGTCTGTAATGTACTACTGATTGTTTTGCTACAGAACCTGGATATAAGATTAGCACATCTTTTTATGTACAGTTTGTACAAGGCACAAAACAAAGGTGCATGCACTGTAAATGTACAAAGGGATATACAACTGTAACAAAACAAAACATTGAAAAAAGCTGAAATCAAACTGATGATATTGGGTGAGATGTTATTTAAAATACCATATAAATGCAACTGTAGGTGAGAAAAAAAATACTTTAGTATTGAAGAGAATATACAATGTACACTTTTGTACAACAATGGCAATGTATTTCAACATGGGGTCTAGAATATTACATGTAGTACAGTAACTACTCGGTAAGCTAGCTGTACAAGTATGCATGTTAGTGCTTTTCTTTTGTTTCTGAGTTGATGTATGGGATTACAAGTATCTTTCACATTCTCATGATTTTAGACACTATGATGATGTCAATCCCTTTCACCTCAATTGAATCCCAACTCAGTACTGTTTGCATTGCAGTGAAACTTGCCCTGTGAAGTATAGTTTCTGAAGACCTGAGATGATCAATGATGGCTTTTTATGTCATCAGATTTTTTTTTTTTTTTTTATAATACATGTACCTGTACTCTAACTTTATTTTAATCATTACAATGTACAAGATTAGGCATTTTTCATGAGCTCGCCCACTAACATGATGCATTTATGACTCTATCAACTGAGACTTGTATCTGAGGTAAGTATGGTGCCTTACATGTGTATATTCCATGAACTTCAATGAAGTAAAGATACACATTAATGTACATGTTGGATTAGAGACCAACTACAGTGTATTTCAGCATTACAGAGCCCGCCTTTAATGTCAGGTACATGTACATGTAATGTGTTTTGTATTTCAAATTTGAGCAAAGTTAACTGTATTGTAACAATTTGAAAGGTGGATAGCCTGATCATGTTTGTTGTTGTTTTCTTGTTATGGAAAAAATGTTATTAATGATCAGAGTTTATAGCTTTTTTTTTTCCACTGTGTTCACATTTAGCAATATTTTACATTGTTTTAGTGCCATTGTGCAAGTTAAGCCACAGGTTAGTCTCACATTATTGCTACTTCAAAGACTACGTGTGTATGACATGTTGTCCCCTCATTCCTACTGATTGTCATCCTTTAGATGCTTTTAATTTAGTTGGGACAGACACACATGAGGCTTTTTTCTTCTTTATATTTAAAATGGGAATGTATTTACAACATGTATGTAATTATTGCATGTACATATACATAGAATTTGTAGCCCTTGTGTGTAATATCAAGTTGTGGAATTTACAATTGTAGTTTTGCTTCAGAGCATGCAATGATGTTTATATGACAGTGAAGAGTTTCCACTTACTAGTAGTTATCTGTTGAGACTACCACTGCTGAAGCATTGAACCAAAATCATTAACTTCTTGGCACATGTACACTACATGTTGTACATATCAGTGCTCTGCTCTGACAGGTCCTGATAACTCAATTTGACTCAAGATAAGACACAATGTGCATGTTTGCTCATCACGATCGTACCATCCTATCACAGTGTCATTGTACCACTTATTCTCAAGGAGATATCTACATTGTAAATATCATCAGTGAACTTTTGGTAAGAACACTGATGCACTTTTTGTTGTATAGCGGTACTGAATATACATACACGTAGTTGACAAGGTGAGGCATACAACTTGTACATTTACAGCACAAAGATAACTTCAAATATTGACCTGTTTAATAGTTGAAAGATAGGCCTACTCGAAAGCTTTCCCCGACTACTGTACATGCATGCTTTCCGGGTCTATGCCCTGTCTCACTGTATTTGTAACTTTTCCCATCTGTTTTTAAAACTGTTTGATGGTTTAGGCGGGAATGCTTGTTTGGTTTTTACACATACATTATTGTACATGTATTTATGTGTGAAAGGAAATGCTACGCTGTGATAGAAATGCTACTGCTTTTTACAAAATGCTTTTCCTAACCCATCCTCTTGTCTGTAAAGTTTCTTCTTACAATATTTAGTATTCTTTTAAAACTGATATATTGATAAATGTCTGGTGACACTGTGCATAAAATTGTCCCAGTGTATAAAATGGACTAATGATGAATACTTGAAGAGTGAATGTTTGTGCCAATTTGTGTCCCCCTCGCTCTCTCCAGGTTTGCGTCATGGCTTCTGTCCAATACCAACAGCTTGTTCGGGATCCGTGCCGAAGTGCGAGGGCTACACCACCTGGACTACAACAAGCCCTGTGTTGTGGTAGCCAACCACCAGTCATCCATAGATCTATTTAGTAAGTTATGGGGTGAAAGGCTGATTATTGAGAACATGAAATACATGTACAAGTAGTGAAGCAAATGAATCACATTTGCTCACTGTGACTGTTCTATTTTTTGCAGTATTTTTCCTTCTTCCCTAGTTTTCTTCCCTCATTAAGGCTGAAGCCATGTGCTGTTAAAAAGAAAAAAAAAAAATGTTCTCAAAATGTTCACAACATACATTTTACATTGTACTTAAAAAAAAAAAAAACTATTTTTGTACTTAGCACTGTCGTGAAATTTCACTTGCTTAAGATTTTGCAGATGGGTGAATGTTTGTACAATGTATTTCAATATTTCCAAAAATATTTCTTGTTGTAATTTTAGTACTAATAATACAGGGATGTGAAAATTATACACAGTGCGGAATATTCCATATTTGCAGTCTATCTGTATTTTGCACAAAGGTATGTTTTCCTTTGGAGTGTGGCCAAAGCGCTGCGTCCCCATTGGCAAGAAGGAGCTGCTTTTCACGGGAACGTTCGGTGCCTGCCTCTACCTGTGCGGCATCATCTTCATCGACCGCCTCAACCCGGACAAGGCCAGGAACACCCTGGAGAGAACGGCAAAGTACATGGAGGACAACAACGTGAGTACTGTAAAACACGATATATTCGCGGCATGAATTTTTCGCGAATTGGAGCCGACGGCCTGTTTTGCGGCATGAAATTTTCGCCAACTGCCACTGGCATTCAATGCATATAGTGTAGAAAAGAACTTTCGCGTGCATTTTAATTTCGCGAATCTTCGCGCTCGCGAATCTTCGCGCTCGCGAAATTCATGAAATTAAAATGCACGCGAACATTCCTCGTTTTACAGTATTCTTCCCTCCACTTTGCATATTTTTTCATGCCTTACCATTTATTTTCAGACGTTTTTCAAACTAACAAATGCGGTATGACTGAAAACTCGTACTAAGCAGAAATATGATGCACAAAATGATTAATGACACATGATGCAAAAAAAGAAAAGAAATTCTTTGTATGTGTACTTTGTTTTATTAGGCAAATTGGGACCTGTAAGACAACTTTGTAAGTCGGTAGATTTGTGATTTTGAACTACTGCAACGGAATGGGGAAATGGGTGCTCTTCCTTTCAAAGGAGTTTGCCATTTTTTTTTTTTTTTTGGGGGGGGGGGAGTGTGGCTAATTTCATATACAAGTATTTTGATGTGCAATAGGGATGATAAAAAAAAATACCGAGAGATGTGCAGGGTACACCCTGTATAATGATGTTGTCAAGGGTATGAAGCTTATCAATATGAAGAAAATGTGAACATCCTGGATACATGAGGTACAATAATGTAGAAGTGTGATCAATTGTATGCCTACATACATATGGTAGACTTGGATGACTTTTGCACAGTAGGCTATATAAAACAGTAAAACTAGATGTTATCAAGGCGTACTTGCATGTCTGTGTGTACATGTAGTACGTAAGTCTCCCAACTGCAGTTGTTACGAAGCACATCTGCTTAGTGCGAACCTTTTGCCCAAGTGGGCGTGTGAACTCCAGTACAACCCCTGTTCCATACGGGAACCTGTTAGCCTGTGTACTGAGTCTATGGGGACATGTAAGTACACACATTGACAAAATACAGAAGGAATCCAATCAAATAACCTTTGGAGTGAAAACTCTTTGCTTTTGGTGAAGGAGGTCATGTTTACTCCAACATTTTTTTTTTTTTTTTTTGGTCCAGTTCTTTTAAGGTAAGGTAAAGGGCCTGATAGTAAATATGCTAAGCAGTGTACGGGTAATCCGATACACCCGTCTTTGCGTACAAACATTGTCATGCACTTACATTCTGGACTGCAGTTTTGCTTCATAATGCTCTGACTGTAGATGCATTGAAACGGTGGTCTTTAGTACAGAGTTATCTCTCTACAGAGTGATAGATGTATTTTTTTTTTCTTTTTGGTCACATGCATGTAGTGTTGTTTATATTTTTCATCTTTTTATTGGCTTGTTTTGTCAATCAAAATTTTTCTTTGCAATGGTACTATTTCGTCTTGTATTACCTGCTTGTGCTAATTAAACTCAAGTACTCAAGTGCTTGAGTGCAGTGTCAAAATGAAACGGAAAATGCTTGGCTCCTGACCACTCCCACTTTAAAGGCCCTGTGCATTTTATTTTTGGTATGTATGTTGACAGTCATTAACTCATCGACCCACAAAAACTCATACATGTGGCTTGGATCTGTATCTATTTGTTATGATTTGTACTACTAATTCTTAGTATTTGATGAGGTAGAGTCATATTTTCTCATTCAATGTGGATCCTTTTATTGTTTACAGTGTATGTAGAATTGTTTGTTTAGGTTGTGTACACCGTAATAATCAAAAGTCTCTTCATTACTAAATGTATGACTGATTCTTTTTTTGGCAACTCAATTTCCAGCAGTCTGTACAATTGTATGTGTACAGCTCTAGTGTAGTGGCATTTTCATATTTTGGCTCCGAGGTGATTAATACATAATAGCGATAATGATGATGATGATGATGATAATGATAAAGATGATAATAAAAATGAAAATGACAATGACAGTTAAAATGATAATATTAATGATAATGATAATAACACACAGATCTTGGTGCAGTACATACTGGTACCTGGTAGTGAATCTACCCACTGGTATGATTTGCTAGGCATGAATACGTGCACAGTATAATACATGCTGTGTACATACATGTACATCAGGTGTAGTGCATAATGTCTTGTACATGTAGTATGATACTGTAGGATGACTGGAATACATTGAGCAGCATTGATTCAGCACATCAAGATGTGAAGAAGTCATAGTACAAACTTGTAGTCATGAATCATATCAGGATTAGTTAGTGTCTGCACTGTTGATCTCTACAGGTCCCTAGATGGTGGCGTGGATGAGATCAGCCCTTATGGCCGTTTCGTACAAATTCTAGTTAGTGCATGTACACATTTTTCGTGTGTCTTATGATCATGACGTACAGTAATATTAGAGGTGCCCTTTGTGTCTTGTGCCACCAAATATGTCAAGAAATTTTAATTTCTCATACTTTAACAGGCTCATTGTTTTGGAATGTGCATCTTCTGAGATTGAATTTAAAAAAAAAAATCACTTTGAAAAGGGATGCAACTACAAAATGTCATGTCATCCCTATCTCCCTTTGAAACATCTATCTGTCTGTCTCTCTATGGTGTCTATCTTTAATATAATTAGTATGTCTAATTTTTCATAGCAGATGTGGGATTGTAGGATCTATTTAAGATTTAAATGGTAATAACTATTTTTGTTTTGTTTCCAAATATGGCAATGAGAAATACACAAGAAATTTAATTCAGAATATCAAGTATGGGTGAATAATTTCCAAGTAATCTTTAAAAGAGATACTCAGTGGTTTTATGAGACAGTTTGCAGGACTGCAACATAAAGACACATTCTCTTTAAGACAGTATTTAATGCTTAATGTACTGAAATGTCTGGAGTGAAGATCATATAATATGTGATGCACTGTAAAGCCTCTAAACTACTAAATGTTCTACCACCATGGAAACCTTCAAATATGTTAACACAAAATTGGCATATTAAAAAGTGAGTCAATAGCTTTAACAGACATAAATATAAATCTGATTTGTAAATTCACTTGCACAGTAGTAGAAAAGGAATATAAGTTTTCTGCCTCTGTCAGTAAGACCTTTTAATGTTACTTAAGAAGGTTTTTGACTTGTGTGTTTGAGTCCATAGTGTGTGGCTCTGTGAGTGATGATTAATACTCAGTATACAGGGAGGGGGAGTAGATGCTGGGTATTTATTCAGGCTGTTGCCATGGAGATACTGTACATTGTGTAATGGAATCTCTGGTGGGTAATAGGTCCGGGCGTACTCTCAAGGTCTTGAAATGTTCAAAAGATATCAGATTTAAAGTTGACTCATGTACATGCGGGGGGGGGGGGGGGGGGGGTCTGCATGAAGAAGAAGATATGAGAAGATACAGAATATTTTATATTTAGATCTCATCTAGGGAATCTCTTACATGTATCTCAGATATTCGCATGTTATTTTCACAATATGGTGTAGTTCTGTTGCACATGAAATATTCACAAATTTCTACACTGCAGGTGTTCCAGATGTATGGTAGTTTTCATATTTTCTTTTTGTTTTCCTTATAACCATAGAGGCATTTCATATGGAATGATGCTATCCATTTTACAGAATGTTTTAAAAAGACCCCTGATCTGATGATCATGACGCAGTTGCAGGACAAAGTTGACATTGAGTTTACTCCTTGCACAAGCTGCCTTGATCCACAATCCAAAATCCAAAATCCAGATACTCTCTCAAAGTCATGATTCCTTTCTTTAAACTCTCTCATCTCCCTTCAGCTGAAGGTGTGGATATTTCCGGAAGGCACCAGGAATCATGAAACCGGCCTCCTGCCCTTCAAGAAGGGAGCCTTCCACCTAGCCATCAATGCTCAGGTGAGAATTTTTATAGGAAGACAAAGGAAATCACCCAGAAAATGCTGATTTTATGACGATGTCAGCTGGTGTTGTTGAATTATTTCATGCAAAACAATGAATATCTTTGGATATTGTAGATTATTCACTTTTTTATTTTTGTGTGTGTTCAAATTCAGGTCAAGTTTGCATAAATAAATTTATGATCAAAGTGCTTAGACAATGATAGATAGGGGAGAATTATATTTTGAATGCCACTTAATGCTGTTTGATTGAACTCCAAATATCTTTCTAGAAATGTTGATGTCTTAGATGTCAAATTTTGTTCATTGTTTTCTTTGTATTTAAAAGCCGAAATCACTATCTATATAATACCAACATTGTCTGAAGAAGGGTTGTCATATTTTCGCTGTTATTTTTCTTTTTAGTCACCACTGGAAAGTGACTTTTAAGTGAGATGTGACCAATAGACTAAAATGTCACAAGGTAGATTTGACCTATTAAAGTAGGCCACATGTGCACAATGCAGACAAATGTGCATACAATGTAACTTCTGTGCTTCAGCAAATGGGTATTCTTGTGTGCTAGCTATGGAGTACAGACCAAATTGTGCAGTGCATCGTGGGAAAGAGAAATGTTAACATGCTCTTGCAAACCCATTTGTGTGACCCAGGCATGGTTGATAAGATACAACTTGTAACTGTGTCATGTCACGAGAAATATGGGACTGCACCTTGCCTAGCTACCAAGAAGTCCTTGATTGCAGCATGATAGATTTACCATATGAAACATGTGATGACCTACAGTTCTTTGCACATACAAAAAGTGTGATAGTATGATGCCTATGTACACAGTTATGCACAGGTGGGACTACAGGATTCATTCTTTTCTTGATGTGGTCACAAATCATTTTGCAGTTCTTATCTCGACAGTGTAGTGACTGACAATTTTTTTTTTCTCCTCACCACTCGAAATGTGTCGCAAAGCAAGATCTGCCAGAAATAAGGGCATAACTGTGTGTGTGTGTGTGTGTGTGTTGGGGGGGGGGGGAGGGGGAGTGGGAGGGACACTCAAGAACAGTCAATAATGCAGGTAGCTCACAGGCAGAAAACTGACCTTTCCCAGCCTATTGTCCATGGATGTGTGGGAGGGAAAAAAAATAAAGTACTTATCACATTTTGCTGAGATCCAACATCAGCAGTAATTCTATGCTTGAAAAGAAAGTTTACCTCCGAACAGATTTAATAGCATTATTGTCTTGAGTAAGATTCAGACCAAAGCTTGGCATCAAACGAGAAGAAAGGAAATGATGAGAGGTTGAGTAAAAAAAGATATGCAAGAGAATACAGTGTGACCTCCTACAAAGATGAGATACACTATACAATGCAGGTTGGAGCTTAAGAGTTGCTGCATGTATAAAACACTGCATAACGTTGGCACGTGCACACTCTTTGAAGCTTTATCTCATGTAGTGAATCCTATCACATGGATCAAAGTTGAGGTTTGCTCTTGAAATAGTTCTTACTGTGCTATTAAGTCTGTATCAAATTGTACATGCTGTGAATATTCATTAAAGCCAGATTTGTCTGTGTGCTTCCCCCCCCCCCCCCCCCCCTCCCTTGCAGGTTCCCATCATTCCCATTGTGTTCTCGTCGTATTCCGAGTTCTACAGCAAGAGAGAAAAGCGATTTGGTACAGGTAATGTGCTACCAAAGAGTTTCTACACTATGCCTAGAGTTCATGATACAATGTACGATGTATTTCAGAAGTTTGTTGTGAAAGACAGCACAGCTATAGACATCAAATTTTGTACTGGAAGATATGGTGCTGCAGGGAATAATTTTCGAACTCAAATTTGATTAGCAATTTCAGCTGATGAACAATATTTCACATGGTATCCTGTACACTTGTATGGAAGAAAACTGCTATACAAAAGCTAGTTTGTGTAGCAGTGGTGTAAAAATACATAGCAAATTGTGATGCGATACCAGGAAAATTATTCCCTGGTGCTGTCTCTTCAACTCTCCAACCCCCTCCCACCAAAAATTTGTTTGATAGAAATTATCATATATATCATTTATTTATCTATTAGTTTTATGTATTCTATACTGCAGGGTTTGCCTGCTCAGTAGTAACAAACATCATTCTACATTAAAATGACAATACAGTGATAAGTAATATTAAATGTCAAGAGTGGATTAACGATAAATAATGTAGTATAGATGTATGGATATCCAAAGCACTGTTACAAATCCAATTGAATCAGTGTGTATATGGCTTTTTATCGTTTTTTTTTTAATAGTTAAGGGAATGTAAATGGTATTATGTTTGAATATTTACAGGGAGTGCATAAACCTACATGCTCCGACATATGTGTATTATGCAAAAGAATTTCTTTTGTATTCTCTCCTTATGAAGAGAAGATTGATTAACTGTTGCTTTAGAAAAGGCACTCAGTCATGTCTTTGTTGCGCCGATACTTGAGTGGACAGAACACTTTTGTTTTCTACAAGAGATATATGTACTGTTGAACAAAGTTAGCCTATGATGTCTGTAATACAAGCTCTGTTTAGAGTAGCCATCTACAGTGCTTCGTCATGACTTGAGCACAATGGTTTGTTGACAGAAACTGCTTGTCAGAATACTGCAAACATCTATATTATTGACATAATATCAGAGATTACCTTTGCTCAGTGTTTCTTATCTGCCCATATGGAGTCTCTGACCCCTTGAAACAGTTAAGGTCACATTGGCAAGTGTACACTCACATACTGTACATGCTTTTCTCTAATCGTTTAAAGCTTTGAACTCGGTTTCACCTGTGTGGGAAGTGCGAGGTGCAAGGAAATCAGATTAAGTTTCTTTATATGGAAAGTGCTTCAAGTCATTGGTGTTAAAACAATATATATAGTAGTAACGATGCACCTGGGGAAGCGGGGATTGATAGGGCAAATGAGGTGCATTGTGTTAATACAATTGTACACTAGTGGGATGACTTCGAAGGAATACGAAATCCAGGATTCTGGCACTGAAGAACAGCTATTGTAGACTGAGACATTACTGTTTATAGTACTTTTTTGTGTGTGTGTGTGAGCTTAAGTGGACACTTTACAGCCATGTGTGATTTAAGCAATAACAGCTGTAATTCTCACTATTCAGTTTTGATGTTTGTTTAAATGCCCAAATACAGTGTGATTAAAAAAAAAAAAAAAAAAAAAAATTGGTTCACAATGTAGAACCTGTGTTCTTATTCTTCCATAGTCGCAAAGATTTGTGATCATTTGGAATAACCATCAGCAAAGTTGATTTTTTTTTAAAGCACAATTTAGTGCCTTTCTTGTTCACGGAGACATTCTGTTACAATTTTGACGTGATTGAGTTGTATTATATTCAGCTGTAAGTTTGCGTGGCAAGATGAAGTGACTGCTTTGAAAGCACTTTGATAGTATACAGTGTGTAGTAGTAGCAATATTGTTTTGATTACCAGTAGGTGAACAGAAGAAGAAAAAAAAAGCCCTCTCTTAGGCAGGCTTGTGAAGTGGCAAAGGAAATCAGGTTGAGCACGCAGGATAGCAGGACATCCCCTCAATGTGTATCTTGTTTTGAAAAAAGTAGGCGAAAGGTGTTACTATTAGCTTCTCCTCAGGACAGATTGTGCAAATACTATCTGTTCCACCAATGTGTGATAAAGCATATGCCATAATTGTAAGTGGCTGCTGTTATCATGTGCTTGTATTGAAGAGATTAGCCATGTACATATTTGTATTATCTGTGTATGATGTATATAAACACTGCCTCAAAAGAGAGGAAAACAAATACCCCAACAAATAGCAAAAAAAAAAAAAAAAAAAAAACCACCAAAAAAAAATGTCTTTTTTTTGGGGGGGGGGGTGGGAGTGGTGAGGGAGTGTAATTAGTCTATATCTTTGTGAGGTATGCATGTTTTTAGGTTAGCAGGAAAATGTTGCTACCAAAGTGCTCACAAAACTAAAGGTGACCGCAACCATTACAGACCTTTGGGATTAGTAACTATATTTGGTGGTATACAATTATGTAATTTGTGAGTGTGGTATTGTCAGAAGAAGCTGAAAAGTATTTGGGATTGTTTTAGGGCATCCTCTTTATCATTAACAGCAGCCATTATTTTTTTTTTTTCCAAAAAATAACATGTTTATTGTTGATATTGTACCTACTATGAGAGACCCTCAAGTAATGCGTAGAGTTAGCTACTGTACATCATGCGATAACTTTCATCCTTCGATTTAATGATCGTTTGTAACTGTTTTTTTTTAATACCCATTAGTGAAGGTCATTTGCTTTTAATAGATTATGATATCATGTTCAGCTGTCTATGTATGTCATTTTCTCATCACAAGTGATTAAAGCAAACATTTTACATAGAATGAAGGCTGTGGACACATTAATGTATGTTGCCTTTAACCTCACTGGAAGCAAAACTGAAAGATTGTCTGTGTCACACAATTCCTCAAAGCACATTTGTTCAAGGATATATAACATGACCCTTCCCCCCCCCCCCACCCCGCACCCTTTCTCCTCATGAATTTCAACTTTATATCTATGCACAATCATAGCTGTGTAGACACCAAAACTTGGTCACATTGATGTATGGAAGGATAAGAGTGTATGTTCCTGAGTCATATATTCTGTAAGTCATGTAAGCTAGTATTGGACAGTGCAGTAATGAAAATGATCGGCTGAAAATAAACCAAACTATTGGCCCTATAAAGTATGAAAAGCCAAAGGGGGAAAAGGTATATATTATGTGTTATAGTTTGCTGTTGCCAAACGGGTACGTCTAGATACCATGCAAAAATACTTGGCACTCTGGACTGTGAGAGGCCACTTGACATCAAGAACAGCCTTGCGAGTGATCCGTAGAGACCATTGTGACTTTCTTTTCCAAATTTGAGCTTCCTGTCTGCACTGTCTACTCTCGAATGTTATGATGACACAAGCAAAGTTAAATGTCATGCTGCTCCTACTGGAGTTGTGCTCTGCAGTCACCCCCAGGGTGTGGGATTGTGTTCAAAGTGATAAAGATCTTGTAGCAATATTAAACATTTGAAAGTTGGACATGCATCAGCAATGTATGTGCTGCATATAGTGCACAGATTTTAATGTTTGTTCACCAATGTTTTTCCCCTCTCTCCCTCTCTCCACTTTCGCATCTCTCACCGTGTAACAGGAAAGTTTACAATCACCGTCTTGCCGCCGATACCCACCGAGGGGAAGACGAGCGACGAGGTGACGGAGGTCGCGGAGATGGTGCGCAAGCAGATGCTGACCACCTACAACGAGACGTCCATGCAGAGACTGGAGAGCAATGGCCTCAACTGAGGCGAAAGGTCGAAAGGTCACCGTAGCAATAAGCGTTCTTGGAGGAGGAGGAGGAGGAGGAGGAAGAGGAGGAGGAGGAGGAGGAAGAGGACACGAGGGCAGATACTAACGGTTACCGGGTGTCAACCGAAAATGGGATAGTTCTATAGAGAACCATGTAGACAGTGTTCTCGTGCGTACACCCGTGTGCCATCGTGGCTTGATGGCAATTGCTGTGTAGAGTCGAACCTTCCTTAGTGACCACCTGCCTGTAGAGATCACCCTTTCCACATCCGTAGTGAGGTCACTGCACACAGGTTGGAGTGTGTGTTTCAACATGACGAGATCTGCGTGATGCCTAACCCAATATCATCTGGCGTTGGCGTCGCGGAATCGTGGACGGCAGAAACAGATTTGAATGCAGGGAAGCTGGTGTGTCAGGTGGTTTGCCAGCAAGGTGCTGGGTGGCCACACCCATTTGATTAGTGCTGCTTTTAAGGGTATCGGTTGCGTTCAAACTTACAGGGTAGCTATGATTCACTGTGTGAGGGCACTTGTTCTTATAGGAAGATTCGTGCATGCGAGGGTATTGCTGAAAACATGTACATCATTATGTGTGATGCACTTATTGATTCCTGCCGCAAAGTTTGTACGACTCACATATTTCATGATGTTAAAAGTAACATAGCATTAGATAATATGATCAAAAGAAAGGCAATCAAAAAATGAAGAAAAAAAAAGATATGTAGATATAGGACATTTTGCACACCCCGCCCCATGTATGAATACAGCTATAGGACCCTACATTTACAGTTATCAACATGTACGATGTCCTTGTAATAGCAGATATTAATATATTGGAAAGAGCTTTCAGGAGAATAAAAGTTTCTTAATCAACAAATGATGCTAAGCAAAAAAATACTTCCTCCTTCAGAATGTCGCCATTTGTATCATGCTCTCATCATCGCACAATCAAAGAACAGTGATGTGTGATTAGCTTTCCAAGCAGTGCAGATTGAATGATATGTGTGCAGAATAATTTGTGGTTAGAAAGTTGTGTTAAATTTTACTAGTCTGAAAGTAAGAACATATGAATATTTAAGGTAATGTGGAAATACCCTCGTCAGCAAAATCATTAACGAGTGACGTTTGCCAATACTGGTCCGATGCAAAAAAAAAAAAAAAAAAAATTGTGCAAAAGTCCCCACCCTGTGCAGCGTCACCCATTGTGAATTTTTGACCCCCTTGCAGGTGTAAAGGCAATCCAAGTTCTTAGGTCCTCACAACATGGAGGTGACATGGTGCAGTACATACCAAAGGTTGCGCCGTCCAGTATACATTGGGCATCGCGACGTGTAATTAAATGCTTAAATGCATTATGCGTAAATGTATCAAAATGTGATAGGTTTTCAAGGAGTGGGAAGGTGAGGGTAGGGAACCAGAGCCACTGGTTGGACAGGCTACTTATATAAAAGCGTGGGGAAAATCAAACTAACTGATTTGTAGCAGATATTTTATTTTTTATTTTTTTTTTTTTTTTTATTTTGTCTGTGAAACATTGTGAAATCAAAGGACTGTTGCATATAAAGATGGGCATTATACTCTCGTGTCTTCATTACAGTGCCGTAGATCATAAACAGGTGGTAGATCAGGACATGTGTGCAGCATGAAGTACTAGCAGTATTTGAGTCTGTCTCCCGTGCATTTTGCTATGCCGATGCTGGACATGGTGTAGACTCACTGGCATTGCATTGCATACATGTAAAGAAAAGCATCACGCTTCAAGCTCTTTGCATGAACTACGTCATGTGATATCACCACTGTCAGTATACCAATATAATATCCTCTCTAGCTGGCTTTAAGGACTCACGTAGCTTCCAATGTATAAGTATTTTGATCTGAATATATCTTTATTGAGATAGTTATTATTCTAAGAGCAAGCAAATACCTGAAACTAACATATAGTTTCAAGTTTGTTCGTTTGTTTTCCCCGAGTCATTTGTTTTTCATTCTTATACCTCCCACCAGAAAGATGCTGGGGCGAAGGTCAATACTTGGTCAGTTGTCAAGATTAATGTTCTTCCGAAAGTAGTATGTAAATGAGGGTCCATTTACTTATGGCAGATAAAAACATTACACGAAAGCGAAGGTGTCCCATTTGACTTGTGCATTAGTGGAAGTGCTTTAGCTGCATATTACAGGGTTTGTTTTTTTTCCTCTTTTTTTTTTTTTTAAGGGGGGGGGGGGGAGGGGGAGGGGCAAATTTGCAGTAATATCAACCCAAGTATTTTCTCACACTTTTTGAAGTCGCTTAAATTCGGAGGATGTCCAGCTCATTGTGAGTTGTTGCCCAGTAAGATAGGTTCATACTCCTTTCATTAACTCATGCATTTTTGGCCAGCTCCTGGCCCAAGCTAAATTGACCCGCGCCAAGCAGTAAAAAAATGCATTTAGTAACTATAGCAGAGCAGGGCAACACTGCTTTTACAATGACCCATTCATGAACTCGGCCACGTGACGGATAACTACCATGGTAACTGAACGCTTGCTCTGGCAGAAGCACGGCAAGGTAATTGTGACCTTTGGCACCAGGTCTGATCCTGGCCCTCGCCTGGTGCTAGGGTGCAGCAGCGACAAAATAGTCCGCGCCTGGCGTGGGCCACTTTCGCCCGACCCATTCATAAACTCAAAATTTTACGACTTAGCTCAGGCCTGGTCCGTGCCAGGAGGGTTACTGAAAGGGGTATCAGTTTCCCTCCGCGTGTTGCTGTCCTCCACGCCTCTGTTTTTTTGGTCTGTCTCCTGTTTGTGCCATTTTGGAATTTGTTGAATGCCTGCCGTGATTAGCAACACTTCACCTATGCGATAATCTTGCATAGATAGGAATTTTTTCTTTTTCTTTTTTTGAGGTAATATTTTTTCAGTGGCAGGGTGGAAATATCACTAGCATCTAGAAAGAGAATGCAGTCCTCTGTTTCTGTTTCTGTTTCTGTTCCGTCGGTAAACTCAGATTTAACTGTGCTCCACCAACGTTGTAATTAGTATGGTCGTGTATGTGCTGGACAAGAGAAGCGTTTCACATGTGGAGTCTCTTGTGTGATAATTTGCACAAATTGGAAGAAATAGTCCTGATGAGTATTTTGGTGGGTGGGCAGTTTTATTGCCTGCATCTAGGGGGGACAAAAAAGAATCCAAGAAAGAGGCACGCACCATTTGTGACCCGCTACAACAAAATGATCCTAAAGTCGGGCGAGGTCGATTATTTGAAAATTGCATGACAAAATTCCCTAATCTTTCTGCTTTAAATTGATATATAACTCATGTTATGAAAATAATCGGCTGCGGAGATATCGATGTTTAAAAGAGAGCATGTCGAGACGTCTGGGAAATCACTGTTTGGAAAAATGCGCCATGAAAGTTTTCCTTGCGACGCAATCGCGATCAAGGGACACGCAAGTTAGTTTTCACCTACGGATAATAGAAGGTAAACCCTAGCAACCCCCGAAATGCTCATTCAGGCACAGCGTCGGCCGTCTCCTCACCGACCAATCAGTGACCAGGGTGCCAGGAGAAGCGGCTGGGCATAGCGCACCCCGCCCGCACGCTCCAGTCGACTTGGCAGCGTGCGAGCTTCACGCTTTGGTTAGCGGCAAGCAGCAAACTGACCAAAGAGATCACTCCGGTCGTTGTTAGGGGCGGAGCCTATCTGTGGCGCTCAATCCAAATTTTCGAACCAGTTTCTGCTTCATTGAAACGCCAAAAAACGTGTCCCAGAAAAACGCTATTTTTTGGTCTTTCCTTTCATCATTTTGCTTCAAAATTTTGACAGATGATAGAAGACATGTCAGACTCCAATAATATGTCAAAATCAGAAAATCGTAAATTTTGACTAATTATGATGCTCTGACTTCAAACTCGATTTTCACGGCTTCGACCGTGCGCGACTTTAGGACCTTTTTGTTGTAGCTGGTCACATTTATCTTTGTGATATATGTTGTTGTCAGGGTGTTTTCACAGTCTGTAGATTGGTGACTTCAGTGCATCCGTCCTTGAGTTGCAGATATACGCATCTGTGCAGTGCAAGATTGTGTGACAGCTCTGTAGATGAGTACAATTCACCTATTACACAGTGACAAGGAAATGAAGAAGAATATTAACAAGTTTGGCTTATTTTCGTAATGACCACGGCAAATATGATGATGAAACCTTTCAAAGACAAAAAAAAAATAACAAATAACAAAGATTAATAATTACTTTTCTGCCTTCATCTTGCATGCCATGACAAGGAAAGTAATATTTAGGGTGCTTACCACATAATTGTGGTCCATTTTGGAAGTGGAAATGTGACGGCAACAAGTTTAAAAACAGCAGCTCTCTGAGGCAATATTTATAACAAACTCGTAAATGTGTGTTTAGTGCTTTATTAAAAAATTGTAACATCTCTGCGTGTATTGTGAGATATGCCATGTATTTAGCGAGTCTAATTTTTAGTGAATCGGGACTTCTAGACAACTTCACGAGTGGTTAAATTCGCGATTGTGGAGTAGGTATTGACCGTACGTGTGTATGTCATATTTATGTCAGGATCAGAGTTAATATTTTCACATGTATTTAAATTCGCAAATAGCACCCGAATCGTGGAATTCACAAAAATAAAATCCTCACAAAATATACGGTGTATACAGTACCAAGTATGTGTTTGCAGTATTTTAGAAATATTTTGTTAGTGATTGAAGGCTGAATTTGAAAGAGGTAAGAAACAAATACCACCATTTTGTGACACTAAAATATGATCACAAGAGAGTGAAGGTTGCAAGTGACTGACAAACTGCCCTTTATCAATGTTAATAGGCACCAATTATTCAGTGTTTTAGTAGTAGCCATGGTAAAAAGAAAAAAAAATCCCAGTAATGTAGTATGTTATAGGAGATCGTTTGGCTCAAGTCCAACCTGAGTACGTATGTATGCTGATGATTTTTTTTTTTTTTTTTTTTTAAATCAAGGCTATCACTAGGCACTGAAAATCTGCAGTTATGTATGGTGATAATGGGCAATTTGTTGATTAGTTGCAGTAAAAACACCTCGATCCAATAATTTGTTCATTTGAAAAGTGAAGGTCATTTATCCATCCCATCTAGTGAAGAAAGGCAGCATGATTCATCGATTTTGAAGGTTGTTCATATTTTTCATCTTTAAAGCCAGATCTTGGCTTTTCAAATCAGTGAATTTAACATGGTTAACATTGGGCAGGAAAACATAGTGGAAATGTTATAAATAACTACTTTGGTTACCAGCATTGGACAGGTGCTGTTTCTTGGACAGTTATTCAAAGTAATACCTGTCTGTCTCAAAGTGTGTTGCTCAATTGAGTGTTCCATAAGATGCAATCTATTGCTCGATATTAAAGGACAAGTTCACCTTCATTAAGGATTGAGAGAATGTAGCAATATTTGTAGAACACATCATTGAAAGTTTTAGGAAAATCGGACAATCCATTCAAAAGTTATGAATTTTTGAAGTTTTTGTGCAGTCACCGCTGGATGAGAAGACTACTGCAGTGTATGATGTCAAATGCGTACAACAATATAAGGAAAATATAAAGAGAATTTCACAAAATTTAATCTTTTGAAAAAAGTACACATTCCCTTGACTCGTTACTGACATATGCTATGGGTAATATTATTCCCATTGCCATTAGAAAGAGGCAAGTTAAGTGCTCTTTTATTATGCGAAAAAAGTGAAAATATGTTGAATTTTCTTTACATTTTCTTTATACTGTTGTACTCATATGACATCACGAGCCTTAGTAGTCTCCTCATCCAGCGGTTCCAACACAAAATTTTTAAAAATTAATAACTTTTGCATCGATTGTCCAATTTTCCTCAAACTTTCACTGATGTGTTCTACTAATATTGCTGCATTCTCTCAATCCTTATGTTACTGAAGGTGAACTTGTCCTTTAATGGAACATGTGAACATGTTCAGTGGAAAAGATACGTCGATCTGAATTGCGCTCTTCTGGCTACAGATGCTGCATTATCTTAATAAGTGATCATCAATACTCTCGGCTTATTTTGTTTTTTCAAAGTTGTATTGTAACAACTATGTTGTGCATGCTTGTGTGTGTGTGTGTGTGTGTGTGTGTGTTTGTTTGCTTGTGTGTGTATGTGTGTGTTTTGTGAGTGTCGACTTTTACACTGTATGTGCGTGACTTACATGTGTGAGTCTCAATTTTGGCTTGTTAAGCTAACATATGACAGCTGTCCCACCTCTGATGTGTGATGTGAGATGCGTGGATCAATTCAGAGTTTATTTTAATATGTGCATTCCTGTGTGTGTCTGTATAATGCATCACATTATTAAATGTATGTGGTAGAGAAATGTCACCATGCCTTTCTATGTTTATGAAGCAATATGAACGAATTCACATCAAGCTTGGTGCATGTAACGTTTACATGTATTTAAGGATTTAAAAAAATAAACTGTTACTGAAATGTATGTAATGAGAAGCCATAGTGGAACAAGAAAATGTGACGAATTTTACCATCTGTGATGCTGGTGTGAGTATTGTGTAACACTTTCGCGCAAATTCCATGCCGTTACAAGTAGAAGGACACGGCACAACGCTTTGTGAAGAAAGTCGTGGACCAGTATTAATATCAAAAGGATATACGCACATGTCTACCTACAATGTATACTGTATGCTGTCAACTTTCACTCCCTGCAGACGTATGGCAATAGAAATGTGTTTAGTGGACATTGTAAGATTAATACTGTGTGATATGCCAGTCGGTATATGTAAATACCAGTGAAGTATAGGATATTATTGACCAGCAACCGGTGAAAGGAAAAATAAAAAAATTGAAAAAAACTTGCTGGAAGATTATGCTCCCTGAATACTGCTAACACAAATGAGGGTGGAGAGATCATCAAATCAAAAGTGAGTTCTGTCTTTATTATTCTTTGCCATTTTTTCTTTTTAAGTTTGATCTTCAAGCCAATTTGAACAAATCCTTGCCTATATGTGTACAATGTCTGAGGTGCCAAGTTTTTTTTTGTCATTTTCTTTTACAGTAATTGATATTTTTATTCAAAATTTGATTTAGTATGGCTAGTATGCACCATTTTTTAATATTTTTTTTCTAGCCAACATTAGTATTTTGTATTTAAAGCAAGTGTGTTATTTATTCATTTTTATCTGTGCTTGAGTATGTTTTTGATCTGCAGAGGTTTTAATACATCCCTTCAATGTATCAGTAGGATTAACATTATCCATCAAACAGACTATGTTTAATGTGAGATACAGTATATGCTGTATGTTTCTGTCATGGCCAGGTGTATGTAATGTAAACATTTTTTAATGCAGGGACAAAATTTAACAACATTGTACATGCATAACACTTGCCGCTGTGGTGTTTCGAAGACATTCCAGTCAGCCACTGAGCATACTTGTATACATGTGTATCTGCAATTTGAAGTAGTGGCAATTTCATCCAAAACCTCTTGATTTCTATCCTGCATATGGTCCAATTTGTTTGTTTTTCATTCAGCGGATTAAGCTGGCGTCATTTTACTTTGTGGGTAGAGGTTCACTTCCCAAATTTTAAGGCTCACACCTTTGTATTTTTCATAGAAATTGCACTGTTTGTAAATCATATGAATGGAAATAGATTTTATTTATCTGTATATTATGCTTGCTTGTGCAGATTCATTGCCAGCCTTTCAGTGTTAAGTACTTTGTATTTGCATGAGCCTGTAAGACATTTCTTTTCTGCTTTTGTCAAACAAGCAAAATCTGTTTGCTTGATATTCCAATGAAACTAATTTCTGCTGTTTTCTTCTGTCATTGCTTGATATTTTTATTTCTTTTTTTTTTAGATTTTTGTTGTTGTTGTTGTAAATGCAAGACATTTGCAAAGCACCACTTCGTCTTATGGAAATTCATCTTTGAGATTTGTACGTTTTGAAGCTGGTTTAAAGTGGAAACCATCTGTGTGTGTTTATATGCTATGGACAGAACAGCAACCAACATGCACCGGAAATGGTTTGAAGTCCTGCCGCTTTGGAAAATACCTTGATAAAAATTCCAGAAGCACAGGCAGAGTGTTCATTCTGGCATCATTATTGGGAGAAATATTCGGTAAAATTCTCAGTGAATTTACTTGTGTAAAACTCTGTACATTAGAGAGTTTGCAAAATAAGGGGAAAAGCAAAAACAAAGGGCCCCTGCAATGGCCAGCCGATGCTGAGGTCTCGCATGCAATGCATTGTGGGAGTCTGTGAAACTGAAGTGTGCATAATACAAACTTATTACCAATGTCATATCCCATCACTCACTACAGTACAGGTGCATCATTGAAAATGCAGCAAATGATATCTTTTGTAAAAATAAGCGAAAAGAAAAGGGAAAATTGTATGCTGTGCATTCGTAAGGATTAAGTGATCGCCAGTGAGGAGTATTCTTACATACAAAGGACTACCATTATAATGAAGTCCTCGGGACCAGCAGTTTTTTTTTCGTTATATTGAATTTTTTTTTTTTTATAGCTGAACAATGAAAGTACACTCAGGCGACTCCTGTTATAACTATGTCCTTGGAGACTGACAGTTTTCTTTCGTTTTATCGAGATTTTGTTAAACTGAACAGATGAAGTACATTGTATTTAGAGTATTTAGATGATCATTTTGGGACCTGAATTTGACCTCTGTTGTAAACAAAATTCTGCTGTATCATGTTCATTATACCAGGAGTGCACTGCACTTGTATGGCCAAATAGACCACACATCCTTTATAATTCTACAATTTCAATTTAATTTGATATCAAGTCTCATGCAAATATCTGGTGCAACCCAAAAGATGATTGTAGATGAACTAACCCTTATAGCAACGATAGTATGTAATAAACCCATTAATGCAATTTAGATGAAAAAGTTCAATTCAACTGGGGGGGGGGGGGGGGTGAGAAGAATTAGAGTTGTTACTGAGTTGTTAAAAGGATGAAACATGTGTACATTTGAATACATTATGAAAGCAGTGTATCTACAGTAGGTGCCAGTTGTATCTGGAGTTTACTGGCATGTGGTATTGCAAAGCTCATTCCCAAACTGCATAAGAATCTTTCAGGCTTTTTGTAACAGACTCACCAGTTTTATTCTAAATAAGGCTACTGTGGTTTCTAGGTTGAAGGCTTGCCCAACCTAGCAGCAACGTTCATTTTGTATTCTAAGTATATTCCCATATATGTTCTTGCTCCCATTCTAAGACCAGTGCAACATTTTTTTTTCCAAGGTTTCACCTGTTAATAGTTATGGAGGGATGTTCATCAACATAGGGACCACAAAATGACTATTCAGCAAAATACCAGTGATGTTGGAAATTACTTTCTACCTTCTACAAATGTGCATTTCTTCTTAGATTCTGTCTGTATGTATTAACACTGTTTTTGTTCTGTTACTCAGGAGAAGAACGACCAACGTGATAATTCAGTGTAATATTTCTATTACACAGAAATGTGTCATGATGTGCAGTTCCCCCCCCCCCAACACACACACATTTCTAACATTTTAGCACATTAGCAAAGACTTCAGTACAACATACATAATAGGTGGTTATAACCATCTTTGTGGGTTTTGTTCAGTTTTGCAGAGATTTGTGTGTGTGAAAAAAAAAAACCCCAAAATCTGTGTTTTAACCTCTGATAGATTTACTTGTAACATTAACATGTATGTTCCCTTGTGATTTAACATGATTAGCATGATAGGAAGATATAATTCTTGCTCAGAAAGAATGCTGAAATTCATTTTTTTTTTTTGAATGGATTATTATAATGTTTACTCTCGTTTTGTGTATTGTGCCAATCTAAATTGACTGCAATGTAATTACAATGTAGTTTTTCATATGCAACTATTTCATCTACTGAGATAACGAATTCTTTTTGAGCTCATAAAAATGTAGACTGAGTTGAGACCAAGCTGATGAGACATGTACCTATATGGGGGGAAAAAATCACTTGATATTCACTGGACATGAACTTTAACCCCCAGTGTACAAGATTCTGAAATCTACATAAACTTAGCGCAGGTCTTATCAGGTTTCTGTAGGCATTGAATCATCTTTGCTGACATTGTCAAATGTCTCTCTGGAAAATTTTCAGAGTATGTGATTTATACAGTATCCAACATAATGTTGCAATCATGTTACCTGTGAAAATTGTGAAAGAGTTAGAGCAAAGAATTTCCTTCCATTATAAATATTATTCTTGATGGCAGTATAAAGTAAATGTGTACAATGGCTCCTGTATCTTGAAGATTGCTATTTATTTATTCAATATGTGTATCTACCAGCCATGAGTCATAACTTTAATGATGTATGATATGAATTTTTCTTGTTGGTTTATTTTTTCGTGAGACTCTTGCCCAATACAATTCTTGATAGACTGTTAAATTTTAGACTTACGATAATTGTGTTTGCCATCAAACTTGATATCCTATTGATACATACATGTAGATGCTTACATTATATAATATGCTTCATCTCCTCATGGGCAATATAATGAATTCACTTTTTGTTTGTGACTGAATTTCTGATTCTTTTGATTTTTTTCTTTTCTTTAAGAATATGTAGAGTTACACATGAGGTATACGTTTGGAGAGTGTAACATGGCAAAAACAGTATAAGAATTGATGTTAGTACATGCGTGACCTAAAACTACAAAGATTAGGCACTGTATTTTAGATTTTTAAACACATGTGCACATCTACTGTATGCTCTAAGAAGAGACTGGGTTGTATGATGGATTGAATTGAGAGTTACCATTTGTTTGGGTTTTTTTTTTTTTTTTAATATATATACACAGATAAGTTGACCACAGTATGTTGAACTGTGTGAAGATAAACAGCGTGTATGAGTGGCCAAAATCAAAATGAAATAAATGTTTACTTTTAGTAACACTGGACTTGTCCCAGAAGTTGTGTACTTGTGCGTCTTTTGAAGTCATTCTGAAATGCTGCATGGCCAAAGTGTGTGTGTGTGTGTGTGTGTGTGTGTGTATGTGTTTTGTAGCCAGCAAAATAATCTAATCATTACTCTCTCATTATCCAGTCCACAAGTGTTGAAATTCATTTTGTCATAAAACATTTTGTCTGTTTTTTTTTTACATACTTTCTTTTTTTTTAAGCAGAGTGGTGATTAAGGTGACATATTATAAGCATTAAAGGGATGGTATAGTAGTAGTTGAGGTGAGGATTCAGCCTTTAACTTCTTGCACGATGCTTAGAAACCACTTGACAAAATCTTAAAGAGCATACAATTCAAAGTTTACTTGATTAAGATTGGTTCTGAAATCAATGAGATATCCAAAAACGAAGTAAAACAAAGTAACCCTAATAAAAGGTGGGTCCCACCTTTTATTAGGATTACATTGACAATGTGTAAGATATCTCAGCCATTTCAAAACCAATTTTAATCAAATGAACTTTGAATTTCTGTTAGAATTATATTCTCTTTCATATTTCATAAGAGGTTTCTCATTATCTCTAAAAACGTTGGAAACCTGTAGTACCATCTCAACCAAAACTGTATCATCCCTTTAAAGAACAACAACAAAAGGGTACTTCATCATCAATACTTTTGCCTGGTCAAATGACCAGTGGTATAAGTGCTCCCTTCTTATTTCATGTTTTGTACACATAAATGTTACCATTCTCACACTTTCTTCAAAGAATTGCCGAGAGAACTTTATATTTTGAAGCATGATTTACAGAGTATTGAGGCCACTGGTCAGGTCTTAAATTAAGATCAATGTACATATTGATATCCTAAATTGTGTGTGTGTGTGGAGAAAGAATTGTGCAAGTTTAAATACTGCAGTGGCCGAGAGTAGTACGTAAAATGGAAAGACAATGTAAACAGTTAACTAAAGATGGCGCTATATCAATTGCTACTGTTACAATGAGGGGGGAAGCACCGGCATTGAGAGGAAGTTGATGTGTGGCAGCGAGCTGAATCGGGCCACGCAGAAAAAAACAAAACAACAACAACAAAACAAAAAACAAAAACAAAAACAAAAACCCACCCAAACTAAGATTCTACACTGTCTCCTCCTCCTCTCCATTCCCTCCTTACTTTAATTCTTAATGTAGGCCTAACTGCTACTGCTTCTACTTCTACTTTTCCTCTTTCTGCTCCTTTCTTTTCTTTTGCAGGCCTAAGTCCAATTCGTTGAGCAGTCCAATTCGTTGAGCGGCCCATCACATCTCTGCAAACTTGTCTTTTATATGGGCCTTTCTAACTTTTCAAATTAGACAAAACTTTGAACAAATAGTTTCATATATGTATGTACATAATTAATATTTTGTATTACATTTATTTGTTGTCTTTGCATCTGAAAAAAAAAACCCTTCTGTGATATTTGAAATAGAGTTTGATTTCATGATTGAAATGAATTGCTTCCTCTTCTTTTCCTCCTCTTAGAGTTGAGACCTTCTCCTTTTCATCCTGCCCCACTTCCTTTTTCTTTCTGCTCCTCCTTCCCCCCCCCCTCCTCTCCTCCCCTGTCACCCCTTGCATCTTCCTTTCTTCTTTTCTAAAGCTCCTCACTTCTATTTCGCTTCTCATCAAAATTATTTCTCATGTTGACATCTCTTTCCTTTCATTTTTATCTACATTGTATAGTCATAATGTGCTGTATTTAAATAATCATTTTGGAGATGGAGAAAAAAACCCCAAAGACTTAAACTTGAACTTGAGTCGGGATTCTCTTTCTCCTTCTTCCCGAGTCTCTATTATCTTTCCTAGTCATCATTTCGCCTATACTCTACCCATGAGGATTTTCTCCCCCTCCCCTTCGTCTATCCTCCTCCCTTACATTATTTCTTCTTCCTCACTGCTGGAGCTGTAAAATGTCGAACACAAACCTTTTCCCTCTCAGTTGAAGAAGTTGAACCAGTAGGACATGTAACGATTAAAAAAAAAAAAGGAAAAAAAAAAAAGATATGATGGAGGATAATTCCTTGTAGGGGTTACGGAGTATTCCAGAGGAGAATGAAAAGGAAAGTCTAAACAAAATTAAGAGGAGGAGAAGTAGGCCCCTATTTGGATCTGGATGTCAGAAAAAGCTGCGAGAGCCAGTGCCTCCCCAGTTCTTTGACCACTTTGCTTTAGTTATCCATCCCACCCCTCCAAAGGCTGCTCTCCGTTGGAAAGAATTTATTGACCTTTTGGTCTCTGTCCAAACAGATTGGAGTCAAGTTCATTGTGTAGGATTAATACTTCGAAGCAAGCTCTTTTGTGTATACAACACTTGGAAAGAAAGAAGCAGTACTGGGGGGGGGGGAGCACGGCGGCGTTTTGTGTTCAGTTTTCCGCGGAAACCGTTCCCCCATCCCTGTTCACAGTTCATATTGATTGGGTCAAGCAAAGGCATACTAGTACTAGTTTTTTATGCCGCGTGTTTCCGTGCCTCAGCGCCTCCCTCTGAATACTGCTACCATACCAAGTGGCCGCGCCGCAATGTGAATGTGTGCGATCCATCCACACACTTGTGCATCAGCAGCTAGCAGCGGAGATACTTGATGCGGCCGTTGATTCCGCGGCCGTGATTTCTTGACCGGGCGGGCCATATTAAAAGTTAGGATACCGGTACATTTGTGGCGTCGAACTGTTCCTCCACACTTTCTTGGGATTTTACGCGATAGCGATGGATGTCTTTGATGCAGGAGCTTCTTACAGTCCAGCTCCAGCGAGAGTTGAAGGGTGGCTTGAGGTGTTTGGTAAGTTCATCTAACAAGCTAGCTTTGAGCAAGTTTTAATGAATTATCAACAAGTTGTTGTGTGTCTGGGAGTGTGAACGACACTCCGCAGCTAGCGAGCGGCACTGCCGTCCTCCCTCTCAGCTGCACCACTCGTCCACGTCAAGGGTTGGGAATGGCACCGCCGCCCTGCCCCTGGGACTTGTTAGCCTGTGTGACACCAACGTCTTAAATCTACATCATGTTTCGTGTTTTTTCACTTTTGAGGATGGATGTATCGCAACCTCATCACGTTGTCTGTATATTTAAATTTACGAAAATCTTATTCTCACCGTGAAGTACCTCCTTATCCCTGGTATCAATAGATAAAGATGCTAATCTAACGTTAGTATCCACCCGCACTCTTGATCTTGAGCCGGCTGTACCCAACCACATCACCGCACATTAGTACGCGTGTTGTGTTGGAGCATCCAGCAAGGTTTAATCATTGTTAATCAATACACATTCAAACATCTTGAATGGAAGAGAAATTTGAGCCCAAATTATCTCGTCTTGATCGAAATATTATGTAATGTCAAATCAATTTCTTATGATTAAATGGGTTTAAGAAAGAAAGTTTAATATTAAATAAACAAGACTACTCGTGTATTAATTTCTGAAAGATGACAGTTTATAGTTTACCCTATGGTTTGTATGAATTGTAAGATGAACATTTCTTACTATTAGTATTGGTCTGTGTGGATGTGAAATCTGACTCTTAAGTCCAAGGGAATACATTATTATCAGTGAGAGTTGTGATTACACTCGCACCATATATTTTAATGCACCAACAAGCATGCACTGCAAATGAGCACCTAAGTTCAACTCCTTAGCACTACATCCTGACTTATGGATCCTGCTGAGTATCTTCGTAGAAGTAGAAGTACACTTTAGGCACAACCACATCTTTCACTTTCAGTGCATGCATCTTCCAATAATTAGCATGGCATTGTATTCCAGCCAGTAATGTTAGAATCCCCATGTACCGGTATACTGTATGTACCGATAGATGAAATGTAGAATCAGACAGCCCTCACAAAAGTCTTTCAAAATAATCATATAAATACAAGAACTTCTTGGTCATATCTATGTTTTCACAATTTGTACAGTACAAGGTATTTGTGCCTTTGCACAACATTATGTTTTGGAGGAATTATGTCTAAAGGAACAATGCAATTTTATTTGGTGAAGATTGATCTTTAGTCATTTTAGTGTAGTAGAGAATCTATCTTGTTTTAGTTTTAGCCAGTATATAAACAGATTCAGTATCTTCTGCTACAGCTTTGATGCTGTAGAACCCATTTGTCTTCTATGCAGTTATTGTTTTTGTGATTTGTATATATTTTTTTTGTTCAATATTCATCACGACTTTTGTACATGTACATGTAGATTGACAAATTAGAAAATGTTGACCTAAAGTCACTGTCAGTCAAGATCCTCAGTTATGGCTGAAAAGAGAAAGAAATATCGATACTTCCATGTACAAAAAGTTGGGGCAATAGTTCAGGATGTAGCACTCCCAGAGGCAGATACGAATTGTGATAAATCATTTCCAATGATGGTGTCTCATGAATATCAATTTTCATATCAGATAAAAGTTATCTGTATGTGGAAGTTTGTTGTGTATTGTTTTTAAAGGTCTGTATCGACAAAACACCTAACTGGAAGACCTTTTTCAAAACTGAAAAAAAAAAATTGATGGGTGGATATTTTACACTGTACACGTACTGTAGTTTTATACTTTCAAAAGTTTTGTGTCAGTTTCACAGTGTAGAAAACTATGAAAACCTTATGTTTTCCTGACAGTTCAAATGGCACTGTGTATACACCACAGTTGCATTGGGCAAGTTTGACCCTTGTTGGAAGGATTAAAGGAATTGAATAAGAAGCCCACACTATGACGTGGTTCAAATCCTACAAGAGTTGCAACACTTTAGCTGCATCCAGTTGGAAGGTCCTGTGTCCAGTACATGGTATCTCTATATCACAAATGTATGTACAGTGACTCTGACCAGATTTGTTTGGAGAAAAAGAAAGAAAGAAAGAAAAACGCAACTACACTGTGCCCTTTGGCAAAAGCGAATGGAAAGGAGATATTTGCCCCCGCTGAATGGAGCACCTCCTAAATTGAGTGCGTCACATATCTAAGGGAGGTTTGCGTAGCCGAACGGAACCGGGGAGAGCTGAGCTGCGGCTAATCCATCTCAGCTCTTCACTTGTTTGCCCCCCTCTATCAAAACCAGACCGAAATCTCACTCACGACAATGGGGGCTTAGCAGTTGTAAAGCGTTAATGTGCACTGGCTGGACAAGATGAAGACTTGTGCAGTGTGTAAGGAAGCACCGTGGTTTGTTTGACCTCTGTCCTCAGAGGCTCAAGTATGACAATAACTTGATAGAGATTTCAACAAGGCATGAATGCCTAGACGTGTATCATGTATTTTACCCCTTTATCAATACTTTGAATTCATGACAAATGCAAACAGATAGACTATAATTGAGATTTCATTTCCAGGTCCTGAGAAGCATCTAGTGTTGATTGATTGTAATGAAGATAGCATGAATTCAAACTGTCCTCATAAGTGTTGGGTTACAAGTGTGTGTAGAAAGAAATCAGGGTATGCCCCCACTTTGTTTCTATCTACAGTGTACACTTTCTCGCTCTGAGCTGTACTATTAAACATCCCAGTAAATGCTCAAAGGCCCAGAATTAAAGATCTTACATTGATTAAAAGAAATAATAATGAAGTGGTACAAGGGAAATTATTTTTAAAAGGCCTTTTTTTTTTTTATTCCCCCCCCCCAAAAAAAAAGGTATTAATTTACAGTCTATAAACTTTACTCAAACACTGAACTTCAGAGGTGTGAGTTAGTGTCGGGTTTATCTAGTGGTGTGATGAGAGAGTAAAGGAAGGAGATAGACCACAAAAGAGATCTCGAGAGAAAGAAAAACAAAGGATGGAATATGATAAAGTGGTGTAATTCTTTCAAAATTTTGATCTAGGTTCATCATGTATATCACAGTTTGGAAACCAAATATCTGTATTTCTTTAGATTCTGCAGACCTAATTGAAATGAGTACAGATAATCTTAGAGAGACTTTTTTTTTTTTGAATCAGGAAAGTGGCTATTAATACACATCAGGGAATAATTTTCCAACTCACATTTGATTAGTAATTTCAACTGATGAACAATATTTCAAATGGTATCGTGGACAAGTCTATATTATGGTAACTGCTACACAAAAGTTAGTGTGTAGCAGTGATGTGAAAATGCACAGCAAATTGTGATGCGATACAAGGAAAATTGTTCCCTGCACACATGTACTTGTTGAGAGAGAGCAAGTTTGTTTGAAAGTAAGTAAGTGGCAATGGTTACAAAGTCTGTAATGAAGGAGATTACTGATTTTCAGACATTTCACCAGAAATTATACATTCAAAGCAGTTCATCTTGACAGACCTCCTTTTTTTTGGGGGGGGGGGGGGAGGGGACCTTTGCCTTTTTTTTTCTGTTCTTTTCTATTTTCCCCTGGTTACTGAGTCTCACTGTCTACGTTGACAGTGCCACTAAGGTTTCACCTAAAATAGAGGATTAGGGAGTTAGAGTAAATACAAAAGGGGGCATCCCTACGACGGGATTCCAAAAGCTATACAGTAAATGCAACAGCAAATAGCGTGACATAGTTAGAAGTAGAAGTGTCAGAGAAAATGTGAATCAGTAAAAACTCTGGCTCCGAGAAATGAAGGAGTTTGTGCAGTTACAAATTAAAAGGGCTATCATGCATCAGTGGGAGATGGTACACTCTAGGCCTACAGCTGTACATCTTTGGTGTCCAGATAATTCAATAGTGGAAATGGACAGTTCCGTAGTGGAAAGATGCCGGTTTCCGTGATGTTGGATAGAAGGAACAGTACAAACATACAAAAAGAAGTTGTTGATAACTCACTTCATGGCTACACTGTATTTCATTAATTTTAATACAGAAGAGATAATAATTCACAATTATCAAGAGTCACTATTTATAATGTATTCTCATTGAAGATACTTTTTTTAAAGAGAATTCTTTACCACCAGAAAGTCAGGGGTTTTTGTTTTTGTTTTTATTTTTCTTGTTCACAGTGTATACTCGATGAAAACACTGAAGAAATAGAGAAAAAAAGAAGAAGCAGAAAACATTTCTTATCAGTCTTATTATGTTATTTTAATTTTATGCCTATTCTGGTTTTATCACAACTTTTGCATTATGTGAGTATCTGACAAATCTCTCATGGCACTGTTGAAGTTTATACTGTGTATAGACAGTTTTGAGCAGAATTTTGTGATAAAAAGTTTTCCATGAAATATCAAAAAAGGTGCAGATTAATCAAGGCATAATTTATGAGCATTCCATCTACCGGTACCACAGATGTGAATGTTCACAGGATTTCAGCAGAGGTTGCATTCACATTGTACTGTTGCTTTCATGAATCCAAGGTTTGCATTTAAATACCGTTAATCACCAACAGCTCAGCTAATATTGACATATGGAGCGAACATGTGGTCAAGAAGCAATGCTCAGCTAATCAGTATGAAACAGGAAAGAGGGAGGTAGAGGCATTTTTTGCATGCTTGAGTTTGTCATGCAAGACTCAAAAACAAATCTTATATTTGGTGCAGTGTTTAAATGTCTTTATAAATCCAGTTTTACTTAAACACGTGTTTGATATACTGATATGTCATAGATATTGCCGTAAATTAAAGGAAACAAGTTGCCATATTTCTGAGGTGGTTCCCCACCCCACTGAACAGTATTCTCTTAAAAAAATCGAGTGAAAATGTTCATTTTCACTCATTTTGGAGTAACCTCAAGGATTACTCGAAGATTTTGGAGTGATCGCTGAGGTCACTTCGAAATTAGTGAAAATAAACATTTTCACTCAAAATTCACTCCAATTTCACTCTAAACTTACTCTTTTCTGTTATTCACTCCTTCAAGAGTGAACATTTTCACTCGATTCTTATTATTATTATTATTTTTTTTTTTTTAGAGAGAGTAGATTCCCTACCCCCACCTGTTTTGTTTTTTTTTTTTTTTAAAAGGTTGCTGTTCTCTCACATGTCA
Source organism: Diadema setosum (assembly GCA_033980235.1). Lineage (NCBI taxonomy): Eukaryota > Metazoa > Echinodermata > Echinoidea > Diadematoida > Diadematidae > Diadema > Diadema setosum. Next base: position 10,814,671 of record CM067069.1, on the reverse strand, counting down.
TGCAATAACTAAAGCTCTGCTCCAACCTGGGGGTTGATTGCAGAGCTCATTGTTTCTAGACAACAGCCGGAAGTCAGCCCATAAATTTAGTCAGCCCTAACTTTCAAGGAAATGTCTTGCATGATGTCAGCTGTCAGTTTTCTTGTTCACAAATGAAGCAGTCAACAAAACTGTGAAAGTGTGGAAGACTATTAGCATTATGTACACCCTGCACCGCAAACACAGTAAAAGGTAGCCAAGCAAGACAATAGGCCCGTTCACACACAAGGGAAAAAGTGCGATTTAAAAATCGATTTTCTTATCGCGATCAAAATTTCGAAATTTTTTCCAGTGTGGACAGAAAAATCTCACTAATTACCGCGATCCTTATCGCGATCCAACTCGCACTATTAGTGCGATTTTTCAGAATAATCGCGATTATTTTGCCAAGCGTCGTGTGTGTGAGCGCGATCGAGATTCGGAAATCGGTATTTTTAGTCCCATCGTTCGTAGCGCGTGCGAAACTCTATTGGGACTGCGGGGTCAGTCTTCGGTCATGCAAGATTCGTGCATGCGCAGTTTGGCCACTGATCGTTCTTTCCTTGCTGCGAAGTGCGATTTTTCCCTGTGTATGAACGGTGAAAAAAAAAAAATCGAAATTTGGATCGCGATTGAAATTTCGATTTTCGTTGTTTGTGAACGGGCCTACTGTGTTAGGGTCATTTTTATTGCAGCAATCTGCTACAAAATACTGTCTCAGTGCAGTGTGTTTACAGTGACAGCCTTCTTGTTGAATTGGCACACACATTATTTCAAATACACTGTACATCATTGTGAAAAGGGGGTAAATTGTACAGCCTCATTGAGGATGGTTTCCTTGTACCAGAGTACAACTTTGGAAAGACAAAGTAGAGGATATTTAGACCAATTATGTACTCTTGAGAAGTCAAACAGGAATCATATTTGGAAATAGATGAGTTTCCTGCGCTCTACAATTTCAGAGATTCATTCTTTGTATTATTAGCTCAAAGCCCAGATGCCAAGTGAAAATGGTGACATCGTCCTGAAAGAAAAAAAGAGAGAGAGAGAAAAAAAGGATGAAATATTATGTAGGTGTGTGTGACAAAAGTTTTCATTTATGCCCACCTTGGTTCCACTGGTCTAGAAGTAATTCAAATCAAATAGAATCCAGCCAAACTAAAGTCTGTGTGCTCATAACAAGGGGAGTGGCATTACTGTGGGGACCGTCAGGTATTTTGCAGAATACTATATTTAAAGAAGGTGCCATAATTCAGGTGGCTCTTTATATTCCATATAACTGTACATATTTGCAAAATGGAGTGGCACAAACTGCACATATTGCCAGTAGAATGGGCACGGTGATGTATCGTGCGGAGTTGTAAAAGAGCAATTGTGGAATCAGTTTGTCAACGCTGAATGATGGTGGAAAACTTCAAACGCTCAGTTGCTGCCCGCCTGCAAGCAAGGGACAATCCATTGCGCAGTTTCACAGTAGCAAAAGAACTTGTTCGTACTTTTGAAATATATTCCTGGTATGATATGTGCTATTGTAAAGAGCTGTGCAGTCTTCAGACAATAGTGTTTAGAGCAAATGTTAGAGTTTGGAGTTTTCAGACTTGAAAACATTACTCAATTGACACAAGTTGTATATTTCTAAACAGATGCAGCAACAAGCTTTAGTATAAGTGTGGAAGCCCCAACTATCTGTTAGAAAAAAAGCTGAAAGGGGTTAAACTCAATGCCCGAGGGCAGCAAAGACTCAATAGAATCGCATGGCAAATGTCTGAATTATCCAGATGGCTCTTTTCAAATATTGTCTGTGGTGCGATTTGCAGAGGCCGAGAAGTTGGATGAGTTTAAAATCAGTGGACAGGTAGAAAAAGTTTTTTTTTTTTGTCAGTGCACCTGAAGTCTGCAGGAATTCTCGTCATAAGATTACTGTAGGTTTGATTGATGGTAATCAGGGTGCATGACCCCTTTTGATCTTTTGTCATCCCACAAAGTTCAACTTCAGGTGATTCTCAAAACCAAGTTAGCACAGTACATGTATGCCTACAATGTAACTTTGTATGTTGAAATGCTGCACACACATGCAGTTTGTTAGTGCCGGCATTATAAAGTAATTGCTTTGCAATCATAAGGCCTTTGTGAAATACTGGCATTAGTCCATTTTTATGTGATCATTCTATGTAAGGTACAACGGTATGTGTGTGTGTGTGTGTGGGGGGGGGGGGGTTGCAGACGAGAATCTGGGGTAGACAGCCTAATACAATAGACAATCTATTTCATCTTCCTCCAGAACAGAGAAAAAGCAAACAAACATGGTTCTTAAAGAGGAAATCCACCCAAAAATAAATAAACTTCAAAAGAAAGAGAAAAATATTTCCTACAGAACAATACAAGAATGAAAAAAATCAAATAAGGAATAAGGAAGATATGACATTTTGAAATTTCACATTTTTTTTTGGAAAACATTTCTTGACCAGTCTTTATGAATATTCAAATCAGCAAGTTCACGATGTTATGCTCTTACAATTTCTTATTCATTTCATATACTGAAATGACAAAAATCTCATATTTCAGCTGTGTATGGTGAAAACCACCTAAAATAAAAAATAAAAAAAGAGCCACAAATGTTAACTCTGATATACATTGTATCTTGGTATGGGAACCTGATTTACAAGTATTAATAGCTCAAGATAAAAACTTTTCGGAATTTCATATAACATGTATGTAAGAAAAATTTTGAGGGTATGACATCATCACCTCGCTCATTTGAATATTCATAGGGACTGGTCAAGTAATGTTTTCCAATAAGATGTGAAATTTCAAAATGTCATATCTCTGAATATTTTTTTCTGTTTTTTCTTCATGTCCTAGTAGGTTTTGATAGCAACCATAGAAAGCTGTATACCGTACGATATTGATAGCTATTGTATGTAAAGGAAGACCTGAAAGACAAGATGAAGTGGCCAAGAAATGCTTCTGGACTCGAGGAGATTGACACGAGAGTCTGAGATTTAATTTCCGCCCGCTACGCCTGGCTCCTCCCCATTGCCCCCATTCTGTGCCTTCTGAAATTAAAACTGATATCGCACAGTCCATCTCGGAGCTGACGCTGCCGGGGGCAGGTATACGGGCTCATATCCCTAGATCCCACCGCAACGTCTCCCCAAATCCACCCACGAGTATTGCAATGAATAAAATTCTTCATATTTTAGTGATTGTTTTACGTGTTGATGGCGCGAGTCCTGATCGCTGGTAGAGATTGCAATGTAAACATCAAGGATCAAGCTTAGGAATATATATAGATAACAACCTCACATACTGTACTCTTAGCCAGAGGCAACCTGAACTCATTGTTTGGCAATTGAAATGTGACAGGCAGTTGTCTGTCAAAGTATTAGGCACCAGCCCAGTTGGCTGTTTTGGCCTGGGGTTAAAAAGAAAAGAAAAATTATAAAGAGTGTTTTTAATCCCTTGTTTTTCTCACAAGAAGCGATAGCTCTCAGTCTTCATTGTTGCAAATGAAGTTGTGGTATATACTTTTTATTGCCATAAACATGGCTTTAAAGGCTTTTCATAGTAAAGTCTAGGTCTGTTCTCATTTCGAAATATCACAACATTAAAGATACCAGGTATTGTTTACCATTGGGGGGCAATGACGAAAAAGGTGTGTATGAGATATCACATTTAATTGATGCATATATAGTAGGTCAGTTGTATCACAAAATTCCTACCATATAAAAAATTTTGCAATAAAGCCTTAAATATAAGGAGATATCATTATTTTTCTCAATAGACCATAACTATAGAAAATCTACTTGTGAAACAATTTTATTGTAGCTATTCCTCACATTTTGTATATTTAGAAAGATTTAACATTGATTACAACTGTATATGGATTAACATTTTTGCATTGGTTGTTTCTATATAAAAACTATCTCACATTTTAGAACTATTTTAAAGCACTATAAGCTGGTTTTAAAGCTTTTTTGTTTTTGTTTCATCTGTAAATGGTAAATAATGCCTTTAAATGTCACAACATTGGACTTTCCAGTCCCCTGGCATCAGAAAATCTCAACTAGGTTGTGGTGCAAGAGAGAGAGAGAGAGAGAGAAAAAAAAAGCTGAGAGTTTCTATGCACATTTGATGAGCAATTAACTGAACCATGTGCTGCAGTCAATGTTCTATAAAATTGTAACGACACATAGCCAACCTGTACACCTTTTTGCATCATAACCCAGAGGATGTGATTTGAAGGCACTTGATGAATACAGCAAGTATGTCACAATTTTTCTTTGGTGAGTGTTTTCATGGCAAATGGTCATATCTCACCTTGTGCAAAATTTTAGATAAATCACACTTTTAATCTGTGATTCCTGCTGATGTCACAAAATTTTCAAATTGCAGAATGAACTGCCTATCTATTTTTGGGTGCCTAAAAGAGATACTGGTCCACTGATTTGTATATTGCAATATTTGTACACTTGTATGTTTTACACATGGCACAAAAAGGAACACATTCTATTTTGTGGCGAGTTGAGAGTATTATATTCATTCCCATAATTTCCATAATTCATTAATCATGAATAACGAAAAATTAGATTTGAGCTGATTTTAAATGCTTTATGGCTAGGAGGAGAAGTCAACCAGTTGTTGAATGATGATATTTCTTCATTTCCTGTGCCAAATACACTCCTTTATATCAAACAAAAGTAAGAAATAGAAATTAATTTGCTACATGTGTTGTTAGCCCGTTGAGGATGCTTAATATTGCTACAATACGCATTTCCCGTCTGAGAGACTCCTGCCCGAGTATACTCGGGACTCGTCCTCAACGGGTTAAACAAGCTCGGATATATATGTGTATAGCAAAATGTGTGATATAACAAGATAATTTTGCAGGTCCCATACCTTTTATATTCTTATATATTTATCTCTAACATATTAAAGGAGATACATTTTAATATGTGATATAAGGAGAAAATTTCAGTGGTCCCAGGCAGCTCATTGTAATGAGGTTCCCCTGTCCCTGGAAACAGACAAGGATGTGAGCAAACTACTTCTGGATAGCATGAATAGAACCTTTACTCGTGTTAGTCAGCCATGTCCGATCTTCAGGCAAGTGCAGAGTCTTTCATTCTTGTTTGAGATTCTGTATGCCATTGCTTGATTGCTCGGTTTTCGCACCCACATGGTGCCTGATCAAAGAAGTTGGAATATAGGGTGATACAAACTGTAGGTACCTATTTTTTTTTAATTCTTTAGGTGCAAAGCTTTGTTGCTAACATGGACTGAATGCCTCAATAATTCTCTGGTTCTGTTGCGGTGAGGAGGAACCTTCATTTTAATCTCGCTGATCCCTTAGACGAAGTCAAATGTCTGAAAATGGTAAAGGCGATTGTGCAAGGCTGACTTAACACCTTGTGTCATCCTGATTGTGTTTGGTTTTTTTATCTATTCCTTTTTTTTTTGTGTGTGACCTCTCGGTGATATGGATTTTTTTATATGTGTCTGTATTCAATTGTGTGTGTGTGTGTGTGTGTGTGTGTGACATCTACAGTACGATGGCGTTCTTGTGTTCTTGTGGGTGTGTGTACAAAACTGTACCATGTACTGTATTTCTGACTTTATTCTTATGGGTATATGATATGATGATATGATTGACCTTTTGTGTTTGTGTGTGTGTGTGTGTTTGTGAGTGTGTCTGTTTTTTGTGTTTAACATTTGATTTGGCTTTATTGGTATGTGCATGTGTGTACTGTGTGTTTGTGTATGTGTGTTTGTGTTTATAGAATTTCCTCTGAGAGGAGAAGTAAAGAATTTTCCTATTTGCAATTCAATGTAGGAAGTGCTCACTCTACAAAGATGACTGGTAGAGTAGTAAATTCATAAATTTACATGAAGTAAGTGATGAATTACTTTATGATGTTCTATAGATGTCCTTCACAGTAGCTTTGCTTGCTTGCCAAATTTGATTCCATTTTTCATTTCTTTTAAAAACTGTAATTCATGATTTGATACTGAAAGAGAATCCTTCTGTAATTCACTAATTGTACCATTAGATTTCATTTCTCAACATCCCACCAACTGTTCTCGAAATTGTTCCTTTTATGCCACATCCATCATGTATGTATGTACATCGTATGTGTGTGTGTGTGTATGTGCGTGCAACAAAAACAAACTTTGATTACGATGCTTCTGAGATGTGCATACCATGCTATGAGGCTTGGGAAAGGGCGGGGGGGGGGGGGGGGGAGGAGAGAGGGGAAGGGGGATCCCCTCTCTCAAGATTACCCATAATCCAGTGTTTATTGTGTTGTGTGGGGAGTGCTGTGGGAACATCATTAGGGAGTTTTCGATTGGGTGAACGAGAAGGACGTGCCGCCAAGCGCAACCGTACGTCAAGGCGTCACGTCTGTACGTTGACCCGCTGCTAAAACACATTTCGATTTCGGGCGCCGGCGTCACGTCTCGTGGCGTGTGCAGGAGGCAACCTGTGCCTTGCGTGCATATGCGGAATTTGTGACTCGTTTCTGTACTTGTGATATTTATTTTGTCTTTGACTAGATGCGTATCCTGGGAGGAATTATGTGGATTTTAAAACATGATGCATGGTAAGACTACTAGGCAAATGCTATATGCACTGCAGCACTAGCAAGATCTGTTTGCGTACAGCATTACGTGTAAATGCATGTGTGGGACTACGGTAGGCAGTTGCAAAGTGCGAAACAGTGAAAACGGGCAAATAAAGTAGGTACCAGAGGCTGTAGTTTGTATGTCAGCGCTGCTGCTGTGACGTATCAAGATCATAAGCTTTCATGTAATTAGAATATAGATATTCTCTCGAAAGAAAAAGGAAAACAGGTGAAGTGAGCACGGATTTCCCGAGGGTCATCGTGCTCTTTCGCACGATACCCGAGAGGAGTGTGACGTCATAGCAAGGTGGGTTGAGCGCGGCGCAACCGATTTGGGTGGACGGTGATAACCGGGGTTAACGCGTTCGAAATTTGTGCGATGAGCCGAGGGTCGACACTCGCGCATGCGCAGTACGTAAAAACTACGTCATAACAGGGTGACGCCTGGCTCAACGTGCAAATCGAAAAGTCCCTATTCAGGGGGTCATGACTGTGTGCCCTGAACACCTAGCTGTTTGAAGTTGGCTTGGCAACCTGGGAGAGAGGCTTTCATCATCCGTTTTATACTGTATTCCCCTCCAGAGTCTTCCAGGCATCCATTCTTGTTGTAAGGACCGCTGGCCAGTAGTGCTACATACAGTATCAGATGTCCCAGTTCAAAGGGATGTTCACCTTTCATATTGTCATCAATCTGATGTTACTCAACATTGAATGGGAAGAATTTGGCTATCTTAACCAAGAGTTTCATTCATAATGTTGCTTATTATATAATGATAAAACAAACAGTTTTTTGTCACTGGGTAACCATCACTGACAATATCCAGACCCTCCAAAAAGTATAAAACAAAACAAAACAAAACAAAACAAAACAAAACAAAACAAAACAAAAATAAGATAAAATGAAATTAGACAAAATGAAATGAAATAACATGAAATAAAATAAAACAAAACAAAACAAAAAACAGCAAAGGAACAACATATCAATGTGCATGATAACACAGTCATGAGTGTTAATCGAATGTTTACATGCAGTGTATGCATCTACAGCGTAGAATGCTGTATAATCAAATCTGACTTTTCCCTTTTTATAATGACTTAAACATTTTCACTTCACAATACATTACAATATACTTCACAGATACATTTTCAGAGCTTACAGTTAATATTTGTTTTCCCAACACGTAACAATTTGCTGAGAAAATCTACAAAGCTACAATGTATTGTAGTTTGGTGATAGAGATTGTGCTCAATGTTTTTCATGTACACAACTAAATAGAGTCCATGCTTTGCGCTGACAGAGCATTGTCAATACATTACTACAGAAATTGAATAGCGCAGCTGCCATTTGAGTTTTGACATTAATATGCGAAAGCTAGAATTGGATTCCCATGTAGTCTACACTCTGTCGGTGGCTGTCGGTAAACATCAAACACGTATGATCCCAGCAGTTTCCTTGAGGTTATGCTGAAAACAACATATCATATGAAAACATTACACTCTTTCTTGCAGATGGATGATGATCTCATGTTTGCACAGGCATCCACCTAACCCCCCCCCCCCAGCTTTTACAGCCATAAATTGTGAGAGGTATCATCACAGAAAAGTGAAAGTGGCAGTCGCACAGACAATCTCTGGCTTGCCATCTGTCTATTTTTTGTTTTTTGTTTTTCCCCAGGAATAGCCCAAAAGACATCATATGATGTGACCCTGTTGCGTGGAATTTTATGACTCATCCATGTCAACACATACTCAATACTGACTTTATGATAGGAATGATGTTAGACCACCCTGTTTATGCCTGTCTATCCATTAAACCATATCTGTGATATTCTCCATTAAAACAAACATAGATGTTGAATAAAAAACAGTTTTGAGGACTTATTTCTACTCTATGGGTTTTTATCTTTCAGGGTTCCGTTTCATAAAACTTGTAAATCAGTAACAATTGCAACATTTCTTTGATGAATTTGCTCTCAGCCAATCAGATGCAAGGATTTCAGTAGCTTATATTAACTATCATAACTTGTAACTGATAACAGGTTTTATGAATGGGGCCCAAGTAATACAAATGCAGGTCCATGTTAAAAAAAAGAAGAAAAGAAAATAGGCTAACATGTTCAACTGACAGAAGTAAAAAACAACAACAATAAAACAAAAAAAAACAAACAAATTAAGTCCCCCGACATATTGATGTGATTCTGTTTTCCATCCTTTATTTTCTTTTTAAAGCCATCACATTTGTTTGTTTGTTTTTGGTATGAATATGCATTATAACATGTGAATCATGTCTCCTAAACAAACACACAGCCACCCACACAGACATACCCAAAGACAGTTTACAGTTTCTTCCTGGCTATTTCAAGAGGAAAGGAACAAAACTTTGCAAGTTTTTCCCTGCTCCCCAACCTTCCCAAGTCAGCTCATTTGTCTTTTTTTTTTTTCATCTTTTTCTTCTTCATGTTGTGATGAGTCATACAGGTGAGTGCACTCCCTGGCTCCCATGCATTGTTCCCTGTAATTTTGTCAAAAAACCCATAAAAACTCCCTTTGACAATAAAACAATTCTTTCCACTCTCCATGTTTCTCTCTTTTTGAATCAGCCGCTGTCAAACATCCGTATTACACCCTCTTTTAAAATAGACATGAAGGAAAAAACAACAACAACAACAACAAAACAACAACAACAACAACAACTTTGCAGAAATATTTGAAACTTATTGAGTCTATTCTTTTTCAGTTATGCCTCTTTTTTTTTGTTAGTGATATAGAAAATATGTGATATTTTAAGAGCTCTGTTTGAATGAACATGTTTTTATTGTTAATAAAACAAATAAGTGGAAACGCAAACAAACACAACTCACAATCTTCAGAGCACGTAGGTGGATGCTTTAAAGGGACTGTACAGTACTGGTTGAGGTGGGGATTCATGTTTTGAACATTCTTAAGTGAGATAATGAAAAGCCTCTTTTGAAATATGAAAGAGCATGTAATCTTAAGAAGGATTCAACATTTATTTGATGAAAATTGGTTTTCAAATGGCTGAGATATCCCAAAAAGTGCTAATAATAAAAGGCAACATGCCACAACTTTATTAGGATCTCTTTGTTTCACCTTGTTTTGGGATATCTCGGCCATTTCAAAACCAATTTTCATCGAATAAACTTTTGATACCCCTTAGAACTGCATGCTCTTTGACATCTCATAGAGTGGTTTCTGAATATTTCGCAAAACGTTAAAAAGCTAAATCCTCACCTCGACCAGAACTGTACACACCCTTTAAAATGCTTGTCCTGTTTAAAAAAAACAAAAACAAAAACATAAAGACATCACCTGTGGATCACATGATCATCATAGTTCCGTTGTTGTTGTTGTTGTTGTTAGCATGTAGAGATTAGCCTGCGTGTGCACACAAGACATTGTGGGAATTTTTGAGCATCTGTAGGCTACGATATCACTGAATGATGACTCAACGGTCATAGTACCAGACACATCACTATAATCACATTATGGTTTGTGACATTTATGCAAGAATTTTTTTTTCCTCTTCTGGAGGAACTGAGAGGATATTATGGGAAAAGTTGAAAAAGAAATTAAAGGAGATACATTAATACATGACTCTCATATTTTTACCTTTAGTGCAGTAGCCAATGTATGTCATCTTAAAGTATGAGTACAGTTGTATGTTTTTGTATTGTGTCAGGAACAGAATTATACATTCTTTCTTTTCTTCCATAATGTTGAATACAAAAGAATGCATCATCTTGCGCACCCACAAGTTGAAAAAAGAGACAAAAATACAAGGAAAAAAAAGTGTTTAGAGGATCTACATTGAATGTCTTGATGTGCCCTGTTAGTGCTTGTTGTTCCATTGGCAACCATCCTACAATTACATACCTTTTCCAATGGTTTGTACATGAAAAGAATCACATACTTAAAAACCAAAAATGTCACAAATTTTGCAAGGAGTCAAGGTTCACGAAAGTAATATCCATACGAAAAAATGTTGTCTATGCATGCATGGGATACCAGTGGCATTATTCGTGAAAGTTTCTTGCAGCAAATGTTTCTTGTTTTACAGGAAATCACTTTTTACCAGTAATTTGTTTACTATAGCCCCTCCCCACATCAGTCATCATAAAATCGTTGCAACTTCAGACTATAGCCGCATTTACACTTACTAACATCGCGATTTTTAAAATCGCGATATTTTGGTACCACCGTTTACACTTGCGCAAAAGCATGCGAAGTTTGAGCTTCACGAAACATCGCGATTTTTTGGTCGGTAGTGCGCATGCGTAATTTACCTCTTTTCAACATGGTAGCTGAGTGGAAGCGCGCGCTATTCTGTTCGTTTTCACTGCAGTGCAGTATATTTTGATCACAGCTAGCTGGTTGGAACGTTGAGCCAGGGCTTTTTATCAGTACAATGCACCAATGCACTCATAAATTTTTGCTTCTCGAGACTGTTTACTTACGGTAAAACTATATAGCTTGCTATATTAGATCACATACGTAATAGGTGTGTAAAACTTCATCTAAGTATGGAAAAGTTGATGACAGCAGCATTCAGGAGGATCATGAAATTTCGCCGATATGACGAAAGTGCTTGAGAAGTAGGACTTGGAAGTTAGGACTGGTATTTTATCAGGCGACAGCAAGAACTCACACTTGTTACGTACTCCTGTATTCCACAAACAACGTATTACGTATATCGAGAGCAGTATGGGCACTCCCACAATCAACGCATTTCTGGGAGAACATTATTTTGTTAAGTCGTCATGGGGTGATGATACGTGGTTGGAGAACTTCAGGTTTGCTACTAGTAGTAGTTTTCACGTACTAGTTTCATCAGGGAGAGTGAGGTGAGAGACCACGAGCCGATCGAGGATCGGCCGTTTAGACCTGTACACTGTACCGTGTACTTAGTACTCTGGCCAGTGACCGACGTACTCTCTACACGTTCCAATTCAAAGAGGGATCGGGAGCGCGCGTAAACTCCCGGTGCAATCCGATACCGAAAGTCACGTGATGAAAAATCGCGATATTTCTGCAGCTTGGGTTTACACTCGCTAACTTCGCCTCAAACTTCGCGATGTTTCAAAAAATCGCACTCCGGCTGGCGATTTTTCTGGCGATGTTTCGAAGGCGTTTGGGTGTAGTTGCTTAGCAACTTGCACCCAAATGTCGCGATTTTAGAAAAATCGTGATTTTTCCAAGCAAGTGTAAATGGGCCTTATTTTGGGCTGTTTGCCATGAATTTAACCCTTCTCTGTTTTGAAAGGAAAAAGGAATAGTGCAGTATATAAGAGTGTGATGTTAGGTATTTCGCTGCTACAAAATCACATAGGGATTTCATACATGGGGATGTCTTTATTTGAAGAGCTGCCACATTTAAAATGACAATCTTTGTAGCAGTGATCCCTTTCAAGTCACAAATACATGTACAATGTATAACGACAGTACGGACCAAAAATGTTAAAAGATAATGGGCTTGCTAGCTCTAGAGCTGTATCCATTGTGGGATTGTTTGCCTTCCAATTTTAAAGCCATCGCCCTCCGACAAAGACGAAGCGAAATCCTCCTCTGTACCCCCGGAATTCCTTTGGATTGAGTTGCAAAGACCGTGAACCGGTCTGCGATGACAAAACCACGGCAACCAAGGATGACAAGATTCAGTCCGATTCCTATCAGCGACAATCATTTGGAATTATGGCGGGAGTGAAAAGAAAAGAAAAAGTCTCCAAACAGTGATTATCAAAGTTGTCTCAAAGGAAAAGAACAACCAGTTGAAACAGCTTGAAATGGTTGTCAAAGTTTTGATATACTGCCTTGTTTGTTTTGTTTTGTTTTTTCTTTCTCCTTGAAGGGACCAGGAGTGTGAAAAAAACCACAAGGATGATTTTAGGCTAGCAAAGACATTTATTAAAAAGATGATGCCTCTACAGATTCCATAAAATGACATTTTTTTCAATAGATGCTAATCCTACTGACCTTTCCTTTCTTTTCATGGGGGGGGGGGGGGTGGGATTATAAAGAAAATGAAACAAACTTTAAAGGCATAATTCACCTTTTGCAGAAGACACAAAAACCTAGCATAAGTGCTTTAAAATAGTGCTAAGATGTGAGTTAGGGATGAAACAACCACTGTAAAAATTTGAATCCGTATAATCGATGTTAAGTATTGATAGAAACACAAAATGTGAACAATAGTTATAATGAAAATGTTTCCAGACTATAAAACTGTCTACAGTTACGGTTTAATGAGAAAAATACTCATATCTCCTTATATTTTATTAAAGCTTTATAGCAAAAATTTTATATGGTAGGATGTTTTGTGATACAACAGACCTACACATATGCATTAAATGTGATATCTTGAACATTTTTTTTTTTTAATCACTGCTCCCAAAGGTAAACAGGACCTTTAATGCTAGAAATGCTTTTGAGTAGCTTACTAATATAATAGGGTTGATACATTATCCAGTGCTCTTGTGTTGACAAATCCTCATTGCCATTCTCATTAAAAAGTCTACTTAAAAAAGAAAAACCTCCACCTGTGTTGAAGGCCTCCATCACTGCATTCCTCAGGGAGGTGGAGGTAAATGTGTATTATGTTTTGGGTTGTGTATGCGTGCACCCATCCATTTATACAGTGCACAAACCATGCCCATAATTTCGTTTTTACAATTAACAACAACAACAACAACGACAACATCAACAACAAAATCATCAAGGCAGATTTTTATGACACCTAGCCTAGGTATGCTACGTATACAGATCTCAATGGGCTGATTAGATTCTTGGCGAAATCCTATAGAGTCATCTACAAAAGTATACCTGAAAATGTTGTGTATATCTGGCTATGAATTCACATCACATTGTCCAGTGCCAGTATTACCTGGTAGGAATGGTGGGAGTCCAGATAGCTAGTAGCCTACATGAAATGACACATCAAAGGTTAAAGATCAAAGGCCAAGATCATAGGTCACTGTACCTGGGCTTGAAATATGATTTACCACCAATAAATTCATCTTGGGAGGTGTGATGATGATAATGTTATTCAAATTCATGAATTTCTTCCGTCGAGATGTTTTCATTGCAACTGATTGACAAATTGCCCTACATCGACGTAAATGAGCACTGAATTGATCAGTGTTTAGTAGTAGCCATGATAAAAAAAAAAAAATCATGGGCGTACATACTCGCTCGAGTATGTACGCCCATGATTTTTTATCATGGCTACTACTAAACACTGATCAATTCAGTGCTCATTTACGTCGATGTAGGGCAATTTGTCAATCAGTTGCGAAGATAATGTTGTAGGAAAGATAGAAATTAACAAATAATTCATGGCCTATTGTGACAGGTTTGGTCATTAAAATTTAGCTAAAATTTAGTTATTTTGGTAGTAAATTTTGCCAGGGAAATCAATAGTACTGTTAGTTTGTTGAATGAAAAATATCGTGGGAAATGTTTTCTTAGAGCAAAAAGGGGATAAAGGTCAATTTGTGAGGTCAGAAGTCTAGATCCATCAACTTTGTCAAAGTGTATAAAGAGAAGGGCCATGCATGTACACTATGGCAGATGTTATACGGATTGTGTGAGGCATAGGCAATACAGGTGGCTGGAACTGCAGTGAAATTGTTCAGTTGTTCCTTGATACTCTAATTTAGTCTAAAGTATTGTTGTGACTTGGCTCACCTACATTTTTTTTTTTTAATGCAAACCGAGTGATTTCTAGAGACACAGAACCTAGTTTTAGCATTTTGAAGGACTTCCCTCATTTTCTTTTCTTTTCTTTTTCCTCCTGTAATTGATGAGTACCCAGTGTGAAAATATTGAAATCCGGAGTTCAAATATTTTAGTAGTTCTGTGTTGCAGACGTTACGGAGCAAGTGGCAGGGATCCATACAAAGTGTATTTCTTGGACGTCTGTCAGTAAATAGACAGTGGGTATTCACTCCTTTTCTTTTGGGCGAAGAAAGGTGTTGTCATAACGTGATGTGCAATAACACAGACACAATGGATAGTCTGCACAAATATATGACTCAGGGTCTCTCTGAGAGTTGGCTGTGATGTAAATGGATTGACTGTTGGAGCTGGTGGACATTGCTCAAAACTTGAAAAGTTCTGACAAAGTGATGAGGTAGGCCATGTGCTTAATGGAGCATAACATACTTTTGGAATCTTCTGAGAACTTTTAAATCTGAGACATAGAGTTGGAGTTAGGTGAAGATTACATAGTTAGATTGTCAAAAATCATCAGTAAAATGTGCCCTAAGGTCTGGCAAAAAAAAAAAAAAATCATGCAGCCTGTAAGTTAGGCTAAACGCTCTTCTTTTCCAAACTTCAGTACATGTGTGACATGATTTTTGTATGACTTTCATGATCCCACACGTATCAAAGCTCTGAGTTATAATGGTATACCTTTCAAAATGAGAGAAATTATTGCAATATTTTTAGGATGCAGACGTGTATTCACTGTATTTTTTTTTTTCTGGCTACAAGAAAAAAAAAATGAATGGTGGTATAAAAACAGAATTTGCTGTCATTTATCATCCATATACTGTGTAAATATTCTATACAATCTGTGAATTTGGAATTGTAGGACAACTTCGCAAGTGGTTGAATTCCCTAGTGAGACTCACAGTAACAGTATGAAGTGACTGTATGATCATGTATCATATTTTTTTCATGAGTAAATTTAATTATTTCCAATCTTGAGATGTTGATCATCACACTTTCCAATTGAATTCAGTTGTATTCTATTTCCATTCGGTGAAAAGTAATGCATAATACAAAGTATAGATTGAGGAAATTATATTGTAGAACAAGTTGTAAAAAGAAGTAAAGCCACAAGCATTAAATACATTACATTTGCGTCAAGGGAGGTAGTGTTTTTGCAAGTTCTTAATTAAAAAAATATCAGTCAACTTTCAAATTTTTTGAATATGAAACACTATGAAATATGCAGTGTATACAGTGTATAAGTGGAGAAATGTATGTCAGTTTTAGTTTGTTCCCTGTCTGGTTGATTTGTCCATACAAATCACAAAAGAGGTTGATATAAAAACCCATGTTTTTTATACTATTCTCAGGGTGTTCAGACAAAAAAAAAAAAATTATACTAGAACGGTATAGCTATACGATGAATTTATACGTCTGAACGCTGACTAACGAAACAATGTATGACGAAATGACGTATATAGCAAAACGACGGTCAGAGCATCGTTTCGAACTAGAACTCGGTAATGCATCAGCATTCCATTGCATCCATTGTGCATCTGAACATACGGCGACCATAGAATTGTATAACTGGGCAGGGCATAATGGGAGCGAGCAGGAAAGGTGACCTTGTACCTGTCACTCATGACCATAACAACATGCATGGTGAAAAACTGCACATCTATACGACGTTTTTGCCGGAATGGTTGAAATCGGCGTCTAAACGATCTGATGGCTATACGATGATTCTTTCTACATCGTGTCTTTATCAAGTTTTGGAATAAACTGGCTTGCGTCTGAACAAGGGGATAGAGAAGAAGAAGAGAAAAGGAAGTATGAACTTCAGCTCTTCATTCTTGGCACTTCTTGGGTGAAGGAAGGAGGTTTTGGCGGCTTGCGTTGGCTACTGAGGAGCAGAATTCCTGGCCTTGGTCTTGTTTACCCACTGTTCAGTGTAAACAGTGCCTCTGAGTTCCTGGCTTCATGTTTGGAGGTGTGAGCGCGTTGTTTTTATTTGCCTGGTCAGGGTGTGGGGAGCGTGAGAGGGAATGTCTCGTGGACGATCCAGTACGCCTCCGAATTAACCCTCTGATTAACGTCCAGTCCGAACCTCAATGGTCACGTTGTGCAATGAAGTATGCCCATGGCATTGGAAGGGTTGAGCTGGGAGAAGGGAGAGGATTCAAAGTGGAGGGGTGAATTGCCGGGCGGAGTGTTTACTTGTTACCCCAAAAGGAGGGCATGGGGACCTCTGCTGAGGTGGCCCGGAAAACACATCAAGTACTCTGGCATTGAGACTAGCCCCCTTCGAATCATTTATCAAGGATCTGTATGCAATTCTCTATATGAGATGACGTTATGACAAGAACAAAGTACATGTATGAAAGAACAGCATCTGTATTGGTGATTTGATGCCTACCGAAAAAATAAAAGAAAAATGTCACAGGCTTGAGATTCAATGAAATGTTATGGGCCATCCAGTTTGCCAATATTCGAAAAGTGCCCACATTGAATACAGAGAAAGTAGAGAGAGGTACTGGAATAGATAGATACACCTTGTAGATAGGTATATCAGGGAGGTGGATATATAGGTAGGTTGGTAGAGAGAGAGAGGGAGAGAGAGAGGGAGAGATAGCGGGGAAAAAAAGTAGGAAAATGCAATGAGATGGAGGAATATGAATACTGGGAGATAGAAAGTCAAAAGTGTTGTGGATTTACGTCATTACCCCTTTTGTTATTTTGTAATATTATCTCACTTCACATTTACAAGATGGATATGGAGTGTAAAGCATGAAATTGTTGGGAAATGGAGCTGCCGACATTTTTTGCAGCGTGAAATTGTGTGAATTGCCACTTTTAGCATTCAATGCATCCGCCTGTATTGTAACTGTTCTTTCATGTGCATTTTAATTTTGCAAATTGTGGCTCTCGCAAAAGTCACAAAATTAGAATGCACCTGAACATTTCTGGTTTACACTATCGAATTGTTACTATATTTTTTTTTTTTCAAAGCTCATCATGACATTGAAAATGGTCTTTTGGTATCCTAAGGGTGTGTTTATATGCTCAATTTGCGAAGGCAGAATCAGCGTTTTGAAACGCTGATTCAAAACGCTGATTCAAAACGGCGTTCACGGGAGCACTGTTTATGCTCACTTTCTTCAAGCCTTGGAAGGAGCGTTTGCCATTGCTTCGCTGACCTCAGCAAAGGCAGGTCAAATTGGGGCATGCACTGCGATCAGTGGCCTAGCCTGGGAGAGCAGCTGGGAAAGACATGCGTTCACAGTACATGGGAAAACTGCACAGGCCAGGGTAACTGGCTGGCCGAGCTCGCGCTTTTTCAGGTAAACCGGAAAGGCGTTTAGATGACGTCACTCTAAACACGTTAAGAAACGCTGTTGCATTTATGCTTCCCCGTCAAACGTGATTAGTCAGAAACACCGATCATAAACGCACCTTTTTGTGCGTTTTGTATCGCCGTTTTGAATCAGCGTTTCTATCAAAGTGACCATGAACGCAACAGCGTTTTGCACTAATCACGTTTCAAAACGCTGATTCTGGCCCGAAAAAGGGAAGCATAAACACGGCCTTGCATGGTTACAATACCAAGTAGACCTGTAGTGTCTTATTCCCAGTGCTTACTCTTGTCTTTCAGTGATACAACTCTGACAACCGGAGGGGTTAGGCCAGCAGTGAAGATCGGAGAAGCCTTTTTCTCTTTTTTACCTTCCAGATTCATGGGGGTAAGTGGCGGTGGCGGTGGTGCCTGAGGTCCTAAGTTCGGTGACCCCCACCACGGCATGACTCCTCATGGGACACGCTGCATGGGGGTCTCATTAAAGTATGCGTGGACATCTTCATCTTTCAGTTTCGCTCCCAGTGGGAGGGGGTTAATTAATAGGATGGTTTGATCTGCGAGAGGGAGGACATGAACTATGTGGGATCTATTCTGTGCATGGGTGCCATCAAAGTTTTTAACTCTTTCAAAACCACCATCCCACAGTGTCATTGATTGCGACATACTATGGGGTCCTTATGATCATGGAAGATTTAGATGCATCTTTAAATTACTAGTTTTCCTTTTTTTTCCCCTTTTTTTTTCCATCACTCATAGCGCTAATGCAAACTTAATGTGTATGAGAACTGAAAGGCCCCTTTACTGCAATAAGTTGGCTTTACTATTAGCATATCAAATTTTATGCATCTCGATATTTATACACACAGGCTATTTTTGACAGCGAGAAAACTTGCCTGAGACTTGACCAACATACACATGTACTTGTAGCAACTACTAATGCAATTATAAAAGCTGGATTCTAAGAATTGGAAGGTTGTTTTTCTTAACCCATTGAAGACTAGTCCTGAATAGGACCTACAGTTGAACCTCTCTTATCCGGCCTCCCTTTATCCGGATCTCTCTATTATACGGACGCAATCTCGCCGTGATTTTGTAAAAAAAAATAATTACAGGAGGAAAGGGGGATTCCCAACTCCTTGAGAACTCCTACACAAACACACATGAATTACATATTACTTCCAACATTAACATACAGCTCTATTTGGGGGTCTGTTACTGAGTGTAACAATGAAAAGGTTGCAGTATATACACATTACTACATGTGGTACTACATGGGCTACATCAGTACATGTGTATGTATATGTACATGTATAAAGCATTGAGTCTCCCGTATCCGGCCAAATCCCTTATCCGGATGAGCCCCGGTCCCGACTTGTCCGGATACGAGACGTTCAACTGTATTATACTGTGTACTCAGACAGGTGTCTGTGGGCATACGTGTAATAGCAAAATAAGTTTGTCTCTTCAACGGGTTGAAGTACATTGTAGTATAGGAGAAGTGAACAGCTGATTACTACTACGACTAGTAGATCCTCAGCAAAAGATTAGGCCTATCCATTTGTATTTGAATGTTTCATTAAATTGGCCTGTTCAGGAAGCTTCTGTGGTCACTGCAACAATATCCAACCTTTTGCTATCATTTGCTAAATATGTAAAATTAGTTACCAGTAATAACCATTCTTTAAAGGACAAGTGCCATGCAAACTGAGCTGTGTTTTAGGGGCCTTGGGTCTTAATGAAGGCGTAAAAATTTACAATGCAATTGTCAGAATAAACTTTTAAATGTTTACTTTCAGGGAAGCAATGTTGTCATGAATGGCCAAGTATTACTTTTTTATGGCAATCAAATGATTCCAGGCAGGACATAAAATTGTTGCTGTGAATGAAAGAGTGGTTTCTTAGAAAACTGGAACTTCTTTAGCAAGTATTTTAAAAAGACGTAGCTTATTCGTAATAGTTCTGTCCGTTGATAGTGCAGGTGCTTTTATTGCATGTGAATGGGTGATAAAATCATGATTAAATTCTTGTTACAGGTAGGATTGAATGTGAGAAATGAGCCATCATTACCTGACATATGGCGCTCTGCCCTATTTGCAGTACGCACTATAATCACACTGTCAAACAATCACTTTGAAATATGGTTAGGTTGTCTTTTCCACAGACCCTGATGTTTTTATATTGAACACATTGTTCAATATTTCTGCCGAGTAGAACCATTGGTATGGTGGTTATACCTGTCCACTAACCCGTTGAGGATGAGTTCCGAGTATTCTCGGGCAGGTGTCTATGGGAAATGCGTGTCGTAGCAAAATCAAACCGTCCTCAACAGGTTAATTGTGCAGCGCCAAAATCTATTTGCAATCCAATGTCTATGATTTCTACTCACAACTGAAAAGCTGTACGTTGATGCCTTCATGTATCAGGTAAATTTACCAAGTAGCTTATTGAAAGCATCCCTGTGGTTATAGATACAGCTGTTACTCTTCCCAAGTCACAGTAAAAGCATCAGCTTATGTATCTGTGGCATTGAAAATGTGTAGATATACATGGTTTTACATTACTTATATTTAAAACAAAAATTACATACATCCTTTTGAGATGTAGTTCAGTAAGTCGGCCTGTATTAGAAGAGAGATTGAATGAAATGAAGAAGGGGCTTTGCAACTGTAGACTACCAAGCATTTTCTGCGCCATGACAAAGTGGTGAATTATTGCTGAGAGCTAATTGGCCTGCAAAGATTTGTGCCATTAAAACGTAAAAAATGAAGTCCATTGCATTATGATTTGTGAGGTGTGGAACACGTGACTACCATCTGTACAGGAATGGAAGTGGAGTGGAATGCCGTAATTGGGGGGAAAATTCAATTTGTGGAGCTGCAGACTTCATGGCCATGTCAGGTTCTTCCTCATTCCACTAAAGACATGGTTCGATGCCAGGCGCTGAGTATCAAAATATTTATGTTGCAAGCTCTTTAGTATCTGCCAGAATGGTTGTATTTGCATTTCCATTTTAAATGTAGGGAGGTGTCGACGTAAATATTGCGTCATTTGACATTACTATAAAAATATATGTATAGGAAGTGTCACAGGGAGGTTTCACACTTCAGAAAAAAAGAACTGGTTTGTAATCACAAATTTCTTTATGTGCTTCTAAAGGGCTTTTTACACTTGCAAATTTTTGCTTAGTCCTGTACCAACGGTGGGGCTGGGGGGGGGGGGGGGGGGGGCTTAACCCCAGTGTTGGTACCGGACTTTCCTTAGCCCACTTTCTGTTTACACTTGTTTTTGCGAAAGTGGGCTAGCCCCACCGATAATCCTGTACTATCTGGCCCTGCAAAATAGCAGGGTTAGCACCGCAATTGCAGTGCCAAGCAAGCGAGTGTAAACAGAACAAAAAAATGATCCGGGGCTAAGCGACGGAAACGAAGTCCGATCCCCCACTGACCAATCAGAAACGAGGTAATCAAGTGCTGCCGGTGCATGCGTGTACTTGTACAGTGCACAGTGTAATCATGAATATTCATGTGGTTTGGTAAGTACGGGGCTAAGAAATATGAGTGTCAAAAGGTCAGTTTTCTCCTTAGCCCAGGACAAGAGCTTAATACGGGATTTATTGGCAAGTGTAAAAAGCTGAAAAATTGGTACGGGACTAACGATAGTCCTGGGTCAGAGAAAGTACGGGGTTAAGAAACACAAGTGTAAAAAGGGCTTTAGTATTTGTTAAAGCTGTGGGGTGTTCAGTCACTAAGAGGAATCTCCTTTGCTGGCTGCTTTAATAAACTACAAATGACACTCAAAACAGCTGTGACACAAACTCCATGTCCTGCTCATCAAACACACTTAAAGGAAACCAAAATCCAAAGAGAAATGTGGATTGAGAGAAAGCAGCAACATAAGTAGAACACAACAGTGAAAATTTGAGGAAAATTGGACAATCGATGCAAAACTTCAAAAGTTAAGAATTTTTAAAGTTTTGGTGTTGGAACCGCTGGATGAGGAGACTACTAGAGATTTATGACATATGTGTGGACAACAATATAAAGAAAATATAAAGGGAATTCCACAAAAATTCATTTTTCATGAAAATTACACATTGCATCACCTTAATACTGACATATGTTAAGGGTAGCAATGATTCCCCCTGCTTTCTGAAAGCAGTTAGTCAAGTGCTCTTTCATTTTGCTGGAAAAGTGAATTTTTGTGGAATTCCCTTTATATTTTCTTTATATTGTTGTCCATACATGGCATCGTGCACACCATGGTAGAGGGAGTGAATACAAGGTCAAGCTAAGCCCTGCCTCCTCTGAATAATAATCATGTTTCAGAAGTCAAACAATCCAAACTTCAAATGCATGTCTTGAATCAGACTAAACATTCAATATGGGAAAACACCTGTCCACCACAACTTGCCAAACATGTGTTTTAAAAAAAAAAAGTGTTAGGACTTTAGGAGGATGACACGATTCAAGTTTTCTTTCATATTCGATAAAAGTGGCTAAATTTGAATAAAA
Source organism: Diadema setosum (assembly GCA_033980235.1). Classification (NCBI taxonomy): domain Eukaryota; kingdom Metazoa; phylum Echinodermata; class Echinoidea; order Diadematoida; family Diadematidae; genus Diadema; species Diadema setosum. The sequence continues at coordinate 10,792,436 of CM067069.1, read as the reverse complement.
CTTTTTTTGAAATTTGCAGACAAAAAGCTTTTTTTTTTTTTCTGTGATGCGAAATTAGAGCAAGAGTATTTAATAGTGCAGTCAGGGAGATGTGCTACTCAATAACGCCCATCTTTAGTAATGGAGCAAGCTGTACATGTACATGTATTTTGCTCCTTTGATATGAGTTGTATACAAGCAAGACCTTATTTCAAACATTTTTTCCATTGGTCTAGGAGTACATTTTGATGTAGACATGTGTATCATCTAAAGGAGTATTAAATGACAATTGTAATTCACTGTGAGTCGTGAGAGCCAGACTTGCTGTTTTTGTTTAATTTTCCTTGTGTAGTTTCACATATTTTTTACTCTTAAATGAGAGAGAGAGAAAAAAAGAAAGAAAGAAAGAAAACAATTCCCCAGGGGTGATTTCCCCCTTTAACGATACTTCTCTGTCCTGCACTTTGGCATGGAACATTGGTCAACTGCATCACCATGGCAATTACGTAGCTCTGTGTGAAGCATGGAAGTTCCAGGAATATGGAAGCCATGCTGTTTGATACAAAGATTGTTGATAGTCTCCATCCAGTACCTGTCACATTGGGTTTTGTGATATATTCTATGGCACGGAAAGATACATTGCCAACAGAAATAGAAAGAATGCATATTCCAGGATGTTATCACTTTGGAATAAAGGCATCTTAAAACAATTCACGACCTTATACAGAGCTGGTCATTTGATGACAGCGTTATTTCATTCTGTTTAAACAGGACAAGGCTATATGATCTCTTTTTTTTTTTGGAGGGGGGAGATATTGTTTATTGATATCTTTTTGTTTCATCTTTACCATGTACAAATGAGATGAGGTACCACACTTGTAGAATGCATTCTACATCGCACAAGTTGTCACACGTAACATATAAGCATAAAAGAATGTTACGACCAAAATCACTCTGAGAATGATCGCACAAAAGAAACAATCAACTAATGTTCAGGCGGTTTATTAACAGTGATATTGTGGGTACAGACTCGTAATCGGTTTTCACATCAGTACAATAACGATCAATACAAACAATTACAAATCGGTAATAAAATCACTTACGTGCATTACAGTCCAAAATTTGAAAGCAAGTAACCCTTTGACAGTGTCCAGATACGATGTTCGATGCACAGATGAATGATCCGCGATGCACCAATGAATGATACCTCAGACGTAAATCCAGAGGCGCAGGTTGTGATAATCCTCGTTATTAATCCGGGGTAAAAATCCAGGATATACGTCCACAGCGAAACGTGCAGAATCCAAATGTTATGACGACCACGTCCAGTTGATGCGTTGAATGATGATTCACTTTATAATGTCCAGCAAGGAATCCAGCCCGTCACAGCTTGGCCGTAATAATGTCCGTTGACACTAAAATATGGAGTCTATCTCCAACGTAGGCAAATTAATTCTCTGCAGGCAAAATGTCTTCCAGGCCTTATCTCCACAAACACAGGTTGTATAGCAGGTCAGCAGGTAACACAGGACTGACTATAACAAGTCGCTTCAGAGCCAGAAGTGACGTAACTCTCAGAGCAGAGGTGTTGGGTACTCTGCCTACCTCAGAATTTCTCCGGCTTATATACTATCCATTCACCCCTTTCTAGTACATTCTGTAACTTTCTCCAACCTGGGGCTACATACCTGAACATACTAGCAAGTCCAAATTCCAGGAATCCTGGATGACTCACTTCCTAATATGTGCATAACATCATTGCCAAAATTAACTACCAATCACATTGGGCTACAAGGGCAGTGCCTCACTCAGCCAGCACTTCCCAGAATTTTCTGGAATGGGTTAAATCATTCTAGATTGAGTGAGCTATAATGTATTTCCTGTCAGATGCATACATGTACTGTAGCTACATTGTATACCACATAGAAAAATCTCCACTGATCTGGTGAGCCTGTATGTACTATATCTATATCATATAGAATGTTCTCCATTAATCTGGTCACCCTGTGTACATACACATTAAAACAACCATGCATACAGCCTTGATACATTAAACATGTACATAACTACTTGTGTGTACATTTGTGACAAGAAGAAAATTGAATGTAGCAAGGAAGAGCCTGGAAAAGAGGCTATGGCACAATCCTGGACGAGTCTCACAGTGGATGCACAGGTGGTGTTCCGTGACCTTCTGGTCTTGACCCATCCTACTCATGACACCTGGTGAGCCAGAGGTCAAGGTTATTGTGGCTCTCATATTCTGACAAATCCTATATCCTCACCAAGAAAGATTGCATTCCCTGAGGGTGGGTCTACATAGTGCTCAAGTTTCTATACACAAAATTCACTTTGGTATTTTGCAGATCATCCATGCATCTCGTATAGGCCAGCTTGTCAGCTCCAGACTAGGAAAATGCACAGTGGACTTTTGCAGGATTGATGTTCGATTTCATGTGTGTCTATTATTTTGTACTGCTCTTACAAATTTGTATTAGGAGACTTTTTTTTAGGGGGGGGGTTCATACAACTATACTGTAGTTACTGATATTTCATTCCGTATGAATAAGGACACTTTTTAGCCATATTAATAGCTTCAGATATGGAAATTATATTTTCCCCAAGTATAGTTGTTAGCATATCAATGTGCTTCATAATATTTATGTGAATGTAGGGCAGGTGCTGGTTTCTAGTTTAGGAAGAAACTACATGTATTTTGTAGTGTGTTTTGGCTTTATTGTGTTCCGACTTTCAGATCTTTGAGAAAACATGAGTGACTCGTGTCCAATCATTTGGATTGTATTATTTGCAAATAATGAGACACACACAGACACTCATGTACTTGTAGTTTTACACTTGCTTATTTTTTAAGGTGTTTTTTTTCCTTGTGACCTATGACCTCTTCATGGATTATACAGTGTACCTTCCAAACACAGCTGTACAAACAGTCTATGTATATTGATAGGTCTTCTTGCAGTTTCAATCTTAAATATGGAAAAATAGAAAATCAGGGAGAATTAAGTTATAGTCAATGCTGTTATTTCTTCGTAAGTTTAGGTTTATGATTGTACTGAGAAAGTATAATATCTTAATCAATTTAATCGATTGAATGTTCACCAGTGCACCTCATAGCTGTGCTATGCAAAAGTTTGACTTCTTATCCAACTCATTTGTTTAGCATAGGTGTTATTTATGTTTCATAGAAATAGTACAGTGTATTAGTAAATCAAGATTGAATGGTTGTCTTGCAGAACAGTCATTGCTGAGCTTGCAATGATGCAGCTTATACAGTAAATGACAAGATGGCAATGGGGGGGGGGGGGGGTCTGGGGAGGGAGTAGGATGGTTGTGACATCATGTTTGTAAGATCAACTCTGTGTCAGATATTTATTTAAGGGTAAGTTTTTGTCACTTTCTCTTGAAAATCATTGCTTGCCTGAGACTGAGTGCTTGCTACCATCTACATAGATCAGATAACGTCCCTCAGAAATGAAGAGAACCTTCAATGATCATCGATTTGAAAGGTGGTTTCTACCTTTGAAACTCTTGAATAGTTTTGAAAAGATGTCTACAAAAACTCTTCACAACGTTGTCTTTGTAGCTCAGATAAGCGTTAAAGAGGAACATAATTTCATTATGTTGCAATGACTTTGTGAGATAAAACTTGCTTCAAGACCAAATAGTTGCTGGATGGGGTGAATGGCAGAAGTGTTGGTGATACATTCTTCAGAAACAAGTATGTAATTTTGCTTGCAACATGTGGTCCCACAAACCCTTTTTCATGTGTGTAGGTTCTAGAGTCCATAATCTTCAAGAACATTCAGTGGTGATACACATAAACACCCCTGGTCCACCAGTTGCCACCCAGATTCACATTCATGACACAACCACCAAGTCATTCAGAACACATTTCCAGAAACTCTTTCTCTCTACAGAAAATGCAGTTACTACTTATTTTCTCTCCTTCCCACGCTGTACATGGGCTTTAAAAAAAAAAAGAGAAGAAATAAAGGAAGAAGAAGAAAGACTCTGCTTGGTCTGTAGTCAACAAACACAACTAGGTGTGAACCCAGACTAAACAAATCTTCTGTGACTTGCGTTTGGCACTCATGGCGAAAAGTGACTGGCATGTTGCTCAAGGTGACATCATATCATTGCCAAGTGGAAAACTAGCCCTAACAAGTTGAACCCAAAAGAGCACGCCTAGGAATTTTGACATCTTCTACCTCTAGCCTTACACTTGGGCTCATCTCTGTACCAGTCGCAGCGTGATTTGCTCTTCCAATTACTGTACAGTCTTTTGCCACCAGAAGCGAAACTTCTCGACTCGCTGTGAAGTTAGGAGCTTGCAGTCTGCAAACATTATTTCTCTATCATTGGGGACAGTGCGCGAGGGCGCGTGTTATCTATTGTGCAGATGTATGTTGTGATTGGATTGTGATGCTGTACGTCATGTATGGTTTGACCAGTTGAGCAGTGGAATCTCCCAAACCCGCAGTGACTTAAAGCGGTTAGCTGCAGTGAATTTCAATATCATTCCAATTTTGGAGGTACACAGTGTATCATCTTTATGTTTGCCCTGTTTTAATGTGCCCCTCTGCAGCTTTGCTGAGCCCTGCAGAATGTTCTTCCAGACTAACTGGATTTGGCATTGCAATAGATATGAAGTCTGAATACTAAAGTATGGGAAATCAAGAGTGAGCTAAAGAAGCTTTGCTTGAAGTGCTGGAAATGTAGGATACTCTTTGCAAAACATGCAGTTTTAGAAGACTTGTCAGCAATAATAGATTACTACATGTCGTATACTAGATGAGGATTTTTTTACCTTGTTTATTAAGTTGTCTGCGATGAGAATTGTCATATTGAATAAAACAGCAAAAGTTTCTCGAAAAACATACAAATGATACTGTACATGTGTTGCCAGGGTCAGTACATGGAATGGAAAGAAACATATCCTCAGAAGTATGTATGCACAGTGCTGTACTTGATTTTCCCTGGGCAAGGAAAGCTGTGATATTTAATAGGCCCTAGATGTCTGCAGTCTAGTACACTGGTCAGTAGTTCACAGATTGAAAGCCCACCATCTTTATGCATCATCCGATTGTCTAATTGGACTACTAGGGTTTGAAGCAGTGACAACATTGCCTTGTATACTTTTTGAATACATGTGATACTTTGGAATTCCATATCTCTCGGTCAGGATCACTACCCAAAAAGTTTCTAATTTTTGTTTTTTTTTTACAGTGAGAAAGCTGAATCTAAAAGATGCGACCGGGATTGCGACCAAAATTTCAAAATCTTTGCAATGAGAGTGGCACTTTTGTTATCAGTTTGGAGTTTCCCTTTAATGTAGCTGAACAGATAAAAGTCTCAGGATGAAGCTGCTCAAGCTGCAGACTTGACCACTCATGGGCGAGGGTGACCAGTCAAAAACTTGACCTCCTGAAGTGTTGTGGCTGTCTCTCTTAGCCTTGGTATCCCTCTTCATGTGCTGATGAAGCATAATCAATGATGTGTTCGGATAGCCATGAAATTGATGGTAACCGTGGGCAACCAACCATGTGCCAATATTTAGTTCCATCTTTCTTTCTTTTTTTTTTCTTTTTTTTTTGAATAGCTTTGCCTATAGATTCATAATGATTCCAAAAGATTCAGTGAAGTTTCAGAAAGTTAAACTTTGCCGTCATGACTGTTCTTGCCATCTACAAAGTAATCACAACAGCAAAGGATCATCCATCTTAAACATCAACTAATTCAATATGATATTATAAGTATTAAATAATTATCCTCCGGTGCAGTTTTCATTATTTGCAGTCTTGTCTGTTTAAAGCTAAGATTTGCTGTCACCTACTTTACCCCTTTTTTCATAGTTTTAATCTCATCAAATGACGAGAGAGTGAATAAACTACAACTTGTTTCCTACCATACTCAACAAAATGAGTACCATAGCATGTTCTCTGCTAATTCTGTACCAAAAATCAGACAGAATCTGGAGGCTTTGCAGTCCGATGCTCTTCTATGAGAGCTGGAATTCAATCAGATGCAAACACTGTTTTGTTTGATGTATTCCAGACATTAAAAAAAAGATAGAGAAAAGCCTGGACAAGTGTGAATGCACAGCCCATTGCCTGAAGCAGCTTAGATCCGGTGACGATTAGAAATTCACGACTTACAAATATTTGCGCACACTCGAATCTGTTTGTCCGCTGATAAGGCACATCCTAACCAAGTGGCTTTATGCGGATTCATATTCTACACATACTTTGTGTGTATGTGTGTGTAAGCAGGGAATAACTTCACTTCTCAGATTTGATAAGCAGTTTTGATCAACGGGAAAATACTTTTAACGAAGTTCTGTACAGTCCCATGTAAAAAAAAACAAACAAACAAAAACAACAAACAAACAAACAAAAAAACCCTGCTGTACACAAGAAATTTTGTATAGCAATCGTATAAAAAATGCATAGCAAATTGAAATGTGATACCAGGAAAATGATTCCCTGGTATGTTTGTTTGTGTGTGTGTGTGTGTGTGTGTGTGTGTGTGTGTGTGTGTGTATCATGTTAGCTTTAGAAGTGTGGAATCCCTGGTGCTCTTTTTAATAAGTTGAATTACAATAGTTGGGAATTCTGATAACGCAGGGACAATATAATAAAAGTTTGAAGAAACTTGGGCAACCCAACAAAAAATTATATTATTAATTTTTTGGTTATTTGATTTGGCAAAAATTCATGATGTTGTCGTAGCAACACAGTATAAAGAATACCAAGGATATTTCACAAAATAAGAATCATTCTTATAGGATGTATTGAAAATGTTTCAGCTCATCTTTGTGCTTTCTCTAAATCCGCATGTGTCAGGAATCTTCCCCTTTAAGTAGCAGAAGAACACTAATACCGTGATTATGGTTTTACATATCTGTTGGATTTTTCACATGGAAATGAATAGATGTTCTTACCAATTTCTTCCTTACCATTTGTAGCCATATTGCATAGAATATCAATAGAATGTCAAAGAAGTACTTCTGATATAATTGATAGTCAGATTAATCAAATCTTCGTCAAAAAGTCCACTGATCATAATTTGCAAATCCCTTTGTCCATCTGAAGCTAGTAATAAAATTGCAAATACAGAGATGTAAAGTTTGAATGCAGTGTGAATAATTTTTTTTTTATATCTCTCACATTGGTTTTCGCTCTGCCAAATATCAGATCTTGCTTCCTAGCACTAGAGTACAGAGACATTGACACGTTTCCGTAGAGTTTAGATTTATTTTCTTAAGAGCATTTAGAAACAGCTTTAAAATGAATACACTTTATCAAAATGTCTCATTCGAACCACATATTCTAGCTTTACTTGTCAGAATCTAATGGGTGCCTTTTTTGCCTTTAATGCTCATCAGAGCTGACATTGATAGAGCGCAGATAAAGCTCCAGGATTTTCTCCCACAAACAAAAACATATCTGCGACACGCACACACACAGACACACGCATTGGAATGTGCAGCGGAAATCTCAGGAGGACATTTTGCGAGACCCCCAGAGTTAACGAAAGGGTGTGGACAGAACAGTCCACAAGTGGTTTGTAAATGTCATCCTGGACTGTGATCTACAGAAATCATAAATTCATCAAAACATTTGCTTTTGAAAAAAAAAAAAAGAGAGGAAAAAATTTTCTTGGTATAATTTTGGCAGTAAAATAGAAGCAAAGAGATGATTGAAATCTGCAAGCTAAATCGGTTGAATAACGAGACAGTTTGGAAAGTTCTGATGTGGTTTCTTTACCTATTATACCTACATGGATCCTTCTCCTCCTCCTCCTCCCCTAACCAGCTAGCCGTCCATCAATGTCGGGAAATGAGTGGAAGAGGTTTCATGTGGCTACCTGAGAATATATTTCTCATCTGTCACATTCATGTTTTTCTAATTCCTCATCAGTTTCAAACATACTATAATAGTACTCAAAATCGTTATATTTTTGGTCCCTTGCCCCACCCCCATACAGTGCATGTTGTGTGTGGTCCATGCATGTGTCTGCTTACCCTATACGTTTGTCATTTTGCCTGGCTGACAAAGATTCTGCTTAAATTGAAATCTCTGGCCCCATTTGTCTGCATATATATAAATATATATTTTTTTTTTTTTCCAAGAATCACATGAATGTAAAACTTCATGTCCTTTGTGTCTCTCAAAATCTGTAAAGACATTCATAAGTTCTTTAAAAGCTGCAGGGATTGTTGAGTTTGGTTATTGGTGAAGATGTGCAAAAATGTCAATTTATATGATGTACAGCAAGTCATGGGCATACAGGCGAATGTTTCTTCTGAGAAAATTTGATGTAGCAGCATTCTTAAACATGTGGACCACACATGTCAACCATGTCAAAATGTCACTGAGATTGTGATGTGACCTGGAATTGACCAATGTCCCATTTCTTTGGACACACAAACATTGAAAGCCATCTAGATGATTTTTTTTTTTTTTTGGGGGGGGGGAAACATTTTGCCTCTAACAAGGATTCTGTTAGGATAGAAAGTTCAGGCCCCTCTTGACTCCAATATATATATATATATATTTTTTTTTTTTTTGAAAGATAAATTTAAAGCTTCTCCTGTGACATTTGGTTTCCTTATGCATCCACCACCTCTCCTTAAATTACCTCTCCAGAATATTAAAGGGATTGCACAGTTTCGGTTGAGAATGGGTTTGAGGTTTCAAACGTTTCTTGATGATGAGTTTTTTTTAGATAATGAGAAACCTCTTATGAAATATGAAAGAGCATTAATTTTAAGATGAATTCAAAGTTTATTTAATAAAAAGTGGTTTTTAGATGGCTGGGATATCCAAAACAAAGCGATCCTAATAAAAGATGGGACCCACTTTTATCAGAATTGCTTTGTTTTTCTTTCTTTTTTTTATGTGGATATCTCAGCCATTTTTAAAACTGATTTTCATCAAATAAACTTTGAAATCCTCCTAGAATTGAAGGCTTCTTAACATTTCATGAAGCGTTTTCGAAATATCTTGCAAAGAGCTAAAAGCTGAATTCTCACCTCACCCAATACTAAATCATCCCTTTAATGTTGAGGTTTCATGAGGACATGCGGACCAGTCTGAGGATGCAAAGTACAGTGACCGCCATTTTCAAAATATTGCTGGGGCCCCACAGTGCTCTTGAAACACTCATTGACCCTGTGCAGGCGAGAACATAGCTCTAATGTCAAAACATGTCACTTGCATTCCAATCCACATTCATTTTGCTCTATCAGCTTTATCAATTTAACAGCAACTGATGGAAACCTCATATTTTTTCCACGAAATAAAAGAAAAAACCACCAATGAATATGGGAAATCTGCTGTGGAAGAGTCTCATTTATCAATGCCAGGAGGTGCGAGTGTTGTCGCAAGTTTAGCAGATGCTTTTTCTCGGTTCCAATTGCCAACTGTCTCGGCGGATGTTGTGGAGTCTCGGAGAAGGAGCAATGCTGCCTTTGAGGGAGGATTGTAGATATGTCTTGGGATGGAGCAGCGGTGGCCTTGTTACACTAAATTATTGAAAGTGTTAGAATGTGAGCAATGCTGGTGATGATTTGTCTTGTGTGCAGATCTTTACATACCAGTACATCTGTTAAAAACAAAACAAAACAAAACAGCAACATACAGACTGTAGCATGTAGACTATTCTGCCTTTGCAAGTCATATGAGGGAAACCATTTTTGATTTATGCTCTTTCTCACTCCCTGCCTCTTTTTCTTTGCTTGCTCTCTAGCTCTCTCATCAAAAATAATGTAGAAATATCAACAGGGCACAAATCATATCTCATGATACAATGCTTGTTTATGGTGGTCGGCCTATTTCAACTGGACAAGCAGGTCAGTGTTTGACATTGGGGAGTAATCCAAACATGACAATAAACACATCTGATACTTCTGCTTTGCTGGCTGGTCAGCTGAGGTCGAGACTAACAGGGTGTTCAGACACAAACAATTTATACTAGAATGGTATAGCTATACCAAAACGGTATACCTTTATGATGAATTTATACGTCTGAACGCTGACTAATGAAACAACGCATAAAGACTTGATGTATAGCGGAACGAGGGTCAGAGCATCGTTTCGAACTAGAACTCGATAACGAATCACCATTCCATCGTGTCCATTGTGCGTCTGAACATATGCCGACTATAGAATGGTATAACTGGGCGGGGCTTAATGGGAGCGCGCATGAAAGTGACCCCGTAGCTGTCACTCATGACCATAAAAGCATGCATAGTGGGAAACCACGCCTCTATTCAACGTTTTTCAGATCGGTCGAGATTAGCGTCTGAACGGTCTGTCGGCTATACAATGATTCTTTATACGTCGTATCTTTATCCAGGTTTGGTATAAACTGGCTTGCGTCTGAACAGGGGGATGTACTCTCTCTCCTCAGGCAAAGTCATATCTGCAGGTATTTTTATTGCCTTTCAATGTAATGTCCTGTCACAAGACTCATCTATTTTTAGAGTGATAAATTGAGAAGATACAACATTATATCTGTTCATTTCACATACACAATGCCAACCTGAGGTCGATTTGTGCACAATCTCTGTGCTTAAACTGTTTTGAGATGAGTACAGTCTGAAACACATTATGATACGATACAATTATATCACGGATGCACTGCAAGGCATTCAGTATACAAATAATGTGCATCTTAGCATCTTGAATTTTTAGAACTATGTGAGTGTACAGCTGTATGTTGGTCCACAAACTGAATGTCCAGAAGAAACGAAAGATCAGCAGAAAATTGCCAGGCTGAAAACATGCCAGAAGAGGTTTTGACCCGTAATAGGCCCGTTCACACACAAGGGAAAAAGTGCGATTTAAAAATCGATTTTCTTATCGCGATCAAAATTTCTAAATTTTTTCCTCTGTGGACAGAAAAATTTCACCAATTTTCGCGATCCTAATCGCGATCCAACTCGCACTATTAGTGCGATTTTTCAGAATAATCGCAATTATTTTGCCAAGCATCGTGTGTGAGCGCGATCGAGATTCGGAAATCGGTATTTTTAATCCCATCGTTCGTAGCACATGAACGTCAACATTATTGGGACCGTGGGGTCAGTCTTCGGTCATGCAAGTTTCGCGCATGCGCAGTTTGGCCACTGATCGTTCTTTCCTTGCTGCGAAGTGCGATTTTTCCTTGTGTATGAACGGTCGAAAAAAAAATTGAAATTTGGATCGCGATTGTAATTTCGATTTTCGTTGTGTGTGCACGGGCCTAATGACATTCCCAGCAAGCAACTGATATCTTGGTCTGAATTTTCTGACTCCATTTGGCATCATTGCTGCCTCCTGTGTGACTTGATAGGAATAATATATGGATGAAATACGAGGGTATCCATGACATACCAAGTGTTTGATGTTTCATATGTATCAACATTTAGAAATGGTGAACTATGCTCTTGGTGAATGTCTTGTTTTTAATAGAGGGGTAGAGAATGAGGAGGGAGATGAGAGAAATGGTGGGCAAAGCAAAGAAGAAGAAAAAATGGTGGTGTAGTGGGGGTGTGGTTGGGAAAGGAGGATGGGCGTGGTGAAGTCATTTATGTACCATATAGAGCCCAACAGAAAATTTACCTCCCGTTGAGGACGGTCTGATTTTGCTACATGTATTCCCATAGACCCCTGCTCGAGTATACTCGGGCCTGGTCCTCGACAGGTTAGCATTTACATCTGTAGTACTTCGCTTTCAGTATTTCACCATCAACAAGTCAAACAAAGTTGAACTATTTCAACACAAGTTACAGAAAATGTCATGGATAACCTTTCCTCTTTACAAACATTTCCTCATTTAAGTGTAGAAATGAAGACCATTTCACCTCAGGCCGGAAATTTTTACTAAATCTGTTAGTTTCTGTGTTGGAAAAAAAAAAAAAACCCACAAAAGTTTAATGAACTCTCAGGAGCTTGCTAAGGGGGAAAACACACATACACACACACAAATGAAATGTGGACACCTCCTTCTTGCTAAGTCTAAGTTTACAAAGTTCAAGCACCAAACCAAGCATGCTTCTCAAGTATGTAGTTTCACCATGTCCCAGACAATTTTCCCAGGATAGGGGCTCTCTTGATCTGTCATGATATGAACAGGAGTACAAATATTTTTTCTTCTTCTTCTTCTTCTTCTTGAAGGGGTGAATTTGGGCTTCCATGGAGAGCCCATGTCCATTCCGAAAACAGACCACCTGACTTTCGGAATGTGGCTGTGTACATACACAGACTACTTTGGGACTGTTTTGTCCAGAGAATCCCATCTTGCTTTGATTTTTTTTTTTCTTGCCAGAAGGAAATATTATGAAGAGAAAAAAAATAATTGTGATGAAATACAATTAACAGAGAAGTCCCCCCCCCCAAAAAAAAAAACCAACAACAAACAAACAAACAAACAAACATTTACATTGTATTTGGAATCAGCAAATGCTGAAAGACTAGTGATACACTCGGAAAGAGATTGAGAAAAACAGGACATTTCATTCCATAGTTATGAGTAGTTAACTTTCAAATAGACATACTTTTGGTTTGCAGGCCATGGAGTCTGTCACACAGCTGTTATTATGTGGCAGTAATGTTGGCATTTATAGTGAGACGCATATCAAAGTTGGAAGTCCCCATTACTCTGAACATGTTAAACAGTGCAGTTCAGAAATGCAATTACTGTAAAACCAGAAATATTTGCGGCGTGAAATGTGCGCAAATCGGAGCCGACGCCCTTTTTGGCGGTATGAACATCCGTGTGCATTTTAATTTTGCGAATTTTGGCTCCTCGAGAAATTTGTGAAAATTTCATTCACGCGAAAATTTCATGTTTTACAGTACATGATACAAGGAAGTTATTTTGTAAGTGTGAAATTCCTCCTAGGAATCTCAATCCCACCCACTCATACTGGCCCCGTGTTGAGTACATCTTGCAAATTTGTTTCAGTCCATGGTTTCACCATGCCATTTTTTCTGCATTTTCCCCCTGTTTTCAATGTACCCACATTTTGATCTGCATGTTTGCTTTACTACACTGTGTGTTTGCACATATGGAAGTATAGTGAGGTTGGTCGGGTTGGTTCTCATCGTAGTGAAAATTTTAGAAAAAAAAAAGAAGTGTTTTTTTTGGTTCTTTTTTTGTATGTGGCAGCCGTATCGATTAGTTTTAGCTTCTGCTTATTCTAAGTCTAAGCCTTCTGGATACATAGAAATACTGCTTGCCCCATTGATTTCTTTACCTTGGGAGGGCCGAAAATAGTTTAAAGGGAAAGGTCATCTCTGGGGGAGAGTTGAAAATGTATGTGAAATAATGAGTGTGAGCAATCACTCCAGGAAGTAATGCGGTAAGCAGGAGCTTGGGGCAATCTGGCTCCAAGCCATACACTGTAACACAGAAACATTCATAGCATGAAACTTTTACAAATTTGAGTCAGCAGCCTTTTTTTGTAGCAAGAAACTTTCACGAATTGCTACTGACTTTCAGTGCATTGTGTGAAAAAAAAATTGTGTGCATAATATAATACTTTCATGAAGCTTGGTTCCTTGTGCAATTTGCAAAAGTTTCATGCACGTGAAAATTTCTGGTTTTTACAGTAAATTGAAATTCCATACCGTGTTAAAGTTTAATTTTATAATAAATAGAGTGCTGAATATTATCAGATGAACAGAATGTTAGAATTCCTTTCAAAATCAGGTATAGAATAGGAAAGTTTTACAATTTATAAGTTTAAAATGTTTTCACATAATAGTGTGTGTGTGTGGGGGGGGGGGTGGTGCTGTTATCATCAGTCGACAACTCTTTCCTTGATCTGTACACAAATGTTACAAAAATCATGATATTTTGGTCCATAATTTAATAAGTAAATACAAAGTCAGTGTAAAGTTAGATTGAAATACAGTCGTCTGATGTGGTATTGAAAAACAAGTGGGAATGTTGTGAAGATTAATGCTAAGGTCAGTTGAAGACATCTTCAGCTGTGACATAATCTCATCTAATTTGCATATTTATGTTTGCTACTGAAATTACAGTATCTTATTTCAGGTCTGATTTCGATAAAACTGACACCTTTCCATTTATTTTCTTGTGTCTTCTTCATCACAGCCAACATGAAATATGAAGTGGAATCAGACTTTCGGTTGTGAAGAGTTTTTGTTTTCTCTTAAAAAAAAAAAAACAACAAGGAATTGAAGTGACAAAAATGTGAAAAGACACTGATTTCAATGTTCATGTGCACTACAGTACAGAAACAAGTAATAGAGAATCTTAAAAATGAGAGAAAAAAATGATAACAAGTTGAGCTGCCAGTAGTGTTATGCGGGTCACGCTTCTCACCTCCATCACGTGCCAGAAACGACAAGAAAAAAAAAAAGTTTCCAAATAAATCAGTGGTGTCGATGAAGTATCCCACCTGCCAAATTGATGTCATTATTAGGGTGACGGAGTGACACATATGCCGCAACAATTCACAATGGAATTGACGTAAATGGCACAATTTTTCACTTCGTGGCAGCCAAAAAGTGGGCTGCTGCCAGCTCCTCAAATTAACATTTGTCATCCGGGAATCATGACTGGGTGAATGTGATAGAAAAAAAGGATAAGCCTGGATAGTTCTATTTTCCTATATAGTTTTATATTTTTGTTTTTTCTCTTCCTGTATATCTATTTCTCCTTTTTTCTTTAGCTGAAACTATTTCTGGGATCTGAGAATGTGTTGTGAACTTTGAGTACTTCAGAGCTTGCATGACTTTTTTTTTTCTTTTTTAATAAATCCAAAGCATTGTATTGTAGGGGTCCGGGCAGAACTAGGCCATGAAATGATTGTTCGGGTCACTGTTGTCTGACATTATGTGACTGAACTGGGTTTTCATTCATTCATGTGCTTAGTGCTCTGCTAGCTTTCAGGAAGAAAGCTCCCATGTCATACTGTCTCAGAGAATAATCATCTCACTCGATGCATTAGACATTGTGTTTTGTATCTATAAAAATAAAACACCCAAAAAACAAACCTAAAACAAACTTTAAAGACTTTCATGTTTTCAAGCTAACTTAATCTCTTTCTTTGTAAAGAACAGAAACAAAACCAACAATTAAAAACATTTATGCCCAAATATGTCTGTACCTGATTGCTTTTGTTTCAGAGTTAATGTAAAAGTTTACACTTACTGCTCATAAACAAGTTTTGCTATATTTCATGTTAAGAAAGATGCTTAAAATTCAGGAGATATAGTCAAGGGCACAGAAATTACTGTTGCAGTATATTGCTCAGCAATATAGAATGTATTGAATCTACAGTACATGTACAATGTGTACATGTATGTTTTTGTTTCTATGTATGCATGTATTAAATGGATTGGATAGATGAATGGATGTACATACTGTATGTTTGTATGTATGTGAGTATGTGTATGTATGTGTTTATGTAGCTTTTCTAGACATATTTCGAGATATCACACAGTGTCTCTGTACAAGATATATTGCACCTTAGGATCTTCCTGGACCGTTGGTATTTTGAAACCCACCTTGCCATCCGCATTGTTAAGAGTGCGGTGACTCACCATCCCCA